>JABUQX010081861.1:0-12500 GCA_015478945.1 Trachelipus rathkii
TCAAAATTTTCAGTTTTTTGTTTTCGTAAAAGTATGCTGCAGAACTATTGAATGGGGAAATGCCAATGGATATTTTATTTTATTATTTATTACTTATTATATTATTATTATTATTTATTTTATTTATTATATATTATTATTATTAATATTATTATATTTTATTATTATATTATTATTATCATAATAAATTATTATTATTATCTCTCATTACTCTATACTACTATATTATTATTATTATTATATGAGTTAATTAGTAGGTAGTCGTAATTGGTCTGATGGAATCTTATTATTATTATTATTATTTATCTTTATATTATTAAATTATCTAATTATTATTATTATTACAATATGTTATCTTATTGTATATTATATTATTAATTATTATTAATATAAATTATTATACAATTATTTTTGTTATTCACCTATTCATTATTATATTATTTATCTACTATTATTTACTTATTATTATATTATATTATCTTATTAACCTTATTATCCCATTATCTATTATTTCGTTAAATTCTGATGCATATAAAGGCAGTTATAAAGTTAGGTAATATTGAATTGGGATATTAAATTATAATTATATTAATTTTATTATTATATAATTATATAATTATATTATTATTATTAATTATTATTATATTATATTATATATTAATATTTATAAATTAAAATTATTATATAAATTATTTGTGATTTAATTTATTATTTATTATAATATATATTGTATTAGAATTTAATATATATATATTATTTATATCACTATTTTATTAAATTATATAGTATTTATATCATATTTATATTAATTATCTATTATATATTATACTTATATGAATAATTTTGTTAAATTTATTTTTTTTTTTTTTTTTTATTATTATTTTTATTATTAACTTGTTAATTTCTTTATTGTTTTATATTATTTTTTAATTAATTTCTAAAAATTAGGATTTTTTTTTATGTTTTAAATTAATATCCCGTGTCTTGGTTATTCCAAATTATTATAGTGTCTACAACAAATTATTATTATTTAAATTATTTGATTTAATAATTATTATTAGCTATTGTTATTTCATTCATATATATCTATAAGTTATGAACACTATTATTTGATTTTAAATAATTTATTAATACTTGAATATAAAATGTCTTTCTCAAATGCTGTAGAGTGTAGAATGTTAATGTAGGAAAATAGAATGATGATTATATGAGTGTGTAATAATCAGGGACTCCACTTTCAGTTCATTCTAAAATATGGAGTATGAGTGTCTAATGACTATAGTCAATACTATATATATATATATATATATCATAGTCAAAAATATACCTGAAAAATAACACCTATAGAGATATCAGCACTAATAATATATATATAAATAATAAACATGGAAAGAAATTTAAAGTTCGATGAGGATGATATTAATATATAATTTTTTATAGGCTTCCTAGAGTGATAAATGACATCATTAATATAAATATAGAGGAAGTAGATAGTCATCTTATCCTTACTCTATATATATTACACTAGTCGTCTGTCATCCTTAGAGGCACCGGGAGAGCTTGCTACGGGCCTTCTCTCCACAAAATTTTCAAGAACTAAGCAACTACTAAACACGTATTATGTTATTGTCGTTGCTAACTCTCCTCTTAATAATTATATATAAACATAATCCTAGACGTCCTCTCGTAGTATCAAATATATTATATGTCCTCATAAATAGTCGAGAACGATTGATCATAATTGTAAATAATAAAAATTATAAGGTTATATTTATATTACTAATTAGGTTAATATATATATATAATATATATATATATATCCAATATGTTTAATTTATTAAAAAAATATATCGATATACAAAATTTATTAACTAATAAGGAATTATAAAATTATAAAAATACACTATAATTCTGGATGCCAGAATACAATTTTAGGAAAATTGTCAAGATTTGATTTCAAAAATTCCTTTTGTATGTCACTTCACAATAGCTCTATATATGTACCGGGTCTAATAATTTAATATTATCGAACTTTTATGTAATCCGTAGCGCAGATAGTTTTGAGCCTGAAATGTAGTATCGAATGTAAGCCAAAATAAACGTGATACGCAGCTGCGTAAACAAAAAAGATGAAATGTTCTATGCACTTGGAGATATTTCCTTTTTATTGTGCGAGGAAACACTCCTAACTATAAACTAATCGTCCTTAAATGTATATCGAGAGTTGATTAGTGTATTAAATTACCTGTATAAACTAGCGATTTGTCAGTTTATGCTAAATACATTTCATTTAGCTGCTATTAAGGTTAAGATTATAATACTATTAATACTATATTATTAGGAACATGCCATACGGTATAATGACGATAGTATTGTAGCACAACAGAGAAAACTTATGTCTGCATAGGCGTATATCAATTATAAGTATACAAAATTAAATACATGAGGATATAATGTCTAGCCAGAATTTGCCTGCATCATCGAAATATGGACCACGTTATTATTACTATATACATATTCATAATCCGACGTGGATCACGCCTCTAGAAGAGCCACAATCCCTATCTCAAAAACTACAACAGCTACCGGGGAAAAGGGAATACATGTTGGAACGTCGCGTCTAAAGCCACATGGATCATTTTAGCCAGAGACTTATTCTGTATATCTTCGCTATCAATCAAATTAATTATTGAAGCTTTCAATAGTAGAAGATGTTCAAAGCTTTCAAAAAAACCCCCTCATCAACACATATGTAAGCGGTGTAGGGGGTCGTGCTCACGTGGACAGATTACGCCGAATCGAACTGGGGAACGTTACTGTTTTAATCAGACAGTCCCATTGAATACACTCCAACGTCCCTGCGAGTTAAACGGAGGTCTAAGTTCCGTGTCTGTGTAGGAGAAATATCGAAGGAAACCATACGAACGGATGGGTTTGTGTTGTATATACAAGATGTTATTTCACATATAGGCACACATTGTGCATGAAAGGTTTGACATCGTTGAAGACCAAAACAACAGGCGAGCAAGATTGGATTAACCTAGGCTTGATCGTGACGCCTTTTCTAATGGATGTTACCGGAACTTATTGGAAAATATCTTATGGACCAAAATAGAATCTGGAAAATAATATTCATCTATGTTTAACGGTTATGTATAAAACAGGTAGGAACATTCAGCACATTGGGCGGAAACAGTAATAAACCCCACAATTGGTAAACATTATGGCCACTAGCCATGCACCAGGATCTACATACGGTCATCAACCGCCAATTTGGTTTAGTGGGATAAGATCTCAATAGTAGGCCATTTTATCGGGCTTATACTTCATTCGACGGTTAGAAACTTTGACAGGCACAGGTAGCGGGTAGGGAGGAGGGTTTTTATTTACTTTTTAGATAATTATTTGACTCCAATTTTTCCTTCCAGTACACTTTCCTTGTTGCCGACTCATGAGATGATATTTTTTGTTCCTTTTAATGGACACGAACTAGAATGTATTTTACCGATCATGATGGGTGCTTCCAGCACATAATTGTTCAGTCTATAGTTTGATCGACCACTACCTCGACTCAGAACCTTTCCGGGATAGATAGAGAATCGGAGGAATCTAGGTTTCATTATTCCATGGCCTGCGAGTTCACCCTCGACTTAACACGACGGAACTACTGGGTTCCTGTGGGGGTAATCTATCTAAACAATACCGTGTAACGCTGGGTTTTTAATGAAACCCAGTAACCTCGCCCGATGACTCTTCGCCCGTCAAATACCGCACAACGATCGTAGGGGAATCACATCCGGCATCAGCGGGGCATCTGGCATGTAAATAAAACCTGGCGCCAATGAGGGCTGAGGGGGCCATGTATTACGGCGAGTCTGGAGTGAAGCGTCTTCGAACAACATTTGGAAATACTGTCTGTATGTACTAGTTGAAACGACCTGACGTTCTTCTCTCTTTTGGCATGCTGTGGATAAAATTCATAGGTGTAAATTTGTATGATACTATTAACAGTTAATACATTACAATGTATACGATATTTCATTGAGTTCTAGTCGTTTGATACCATTGTTATTCTTCAACCCTTTTCAACATTCACGTTTAAAATTAATTGTTGGTATATTGACGCCGGGGAACTATCGGGTAGACTAGATTCCCGTTTTAACGAAAACCTGTACATGTAACTGTATTTATTACGCAAATGATAATGTCACGGAGGACGTCTAGTTTTTTATGGGTACATTGCGTGGAAACGAACAACCGTATAAAAAATGTCGAGAGGAAGACCCAACCTCATTTTTTATGTGCATTTCAACAGAAGCCATAAAAAATATTTCATCCATTCGAACATTCTCATGTTGTGCCGAGGTTTCGTATTGCGCGTTGTGCCAGACACCAACGTAAACATTCCCATCCTCTAATAATTAAATAATCGAACTTATTTTCCTAACACATTTTTCATACTTAAACAGTCCCGTACGGTGATACAGCCTGGCGTAACATAACTCGTGAAGACTCCTAGTTATTATATTATATCAGTATTATGCTATAGTATATATATATTATATATATATATTAAACTGTATAATTAAACTAACTAGGTGTATAGTATATCTATTACTTATATATATATATATATATATATATATATATATATTATATATAATATTATAATTATATAGGGAGGGGTTATTATTATATATTTTGAGAAAATTGAGCTAAAGACAAACCTCAATTTCCTTTTTCCATTTTTTTTATTTCAGAATACATTTGTATGAAACTGGTGCGGTGCGGTGCGATCAAAAGGCCCGCACCAGGCACCGCACCGCACCGCACCACCTAATTTTTTCCTCCCGTGCTCCGACCGCACACCGCACTTTTACTTTTTGCTTCTCGCACGGCCGCACCGCACCGTCATTTCCAAGGTCGCTGAGATTTCGATGCGCACCGCATCGGCGGCATACTGCTGCATGGCCGAAAATGAGCTGCTGATACGTGCAGGCGGCACCGCACCGTGCACCCGCACTTCCGGTGCGTCGGCCATCCCGCCCTCCCCCACCCTACTCTGAGTACTTAATGAGTATTGGTTTGTTTAACGTTATTATAATAGGTATAGGTAACGGCTCATGGTTTAGAGATTAGTTGTTAAATGAAGTTAAATTAGCTTCCATCCCCTTCTAGCTTACCGATAACCGGCACAAGTTTATGATAAGGTTTGTTAAGTATGCACAAATATGCTCTGCGAATGCTTAACAAAACGTATCATATCCTGAATTAGCAGGATATTAAACCGAGATCTAACCTATTTGGATCGACGACTGCCGTAACCTAAACTCATCTTGATGGAGTAGATGCCGAAACCTACAACCTAACCTAAATAGGTCTAACTTGGCTTGGTAACTCTAGACGTTTATACCCACGATGGACTGATCTCGCAATAGGGATGATATATCTCATATGATAAGCTATACCTATATATAAATATATATATATATATATATATATATATATTATATACATTAATATATATATATACTATAATATTATTATTTCACTTATATATAGTATAATATATATATTTAACCTTTTTACAATAAATAATTATAATAATATATTATATTAATTAATTATAGTATAGGTATAAATACACTTTAATATCGTATAAGTGATGATAATATGATTTACGTAAACCTATATTATAATTTTTTTTTTTTTATAATTATTGTTGCCATAAATACAATAGGTTTTCAGTTTGCTTTACTAAATGCATTATGATTTTTTTTAAAATTATTTATCGTAGGACCTACACATTTCTCTATACAGGGTGGCCAAAATTTTGCCTACCAAAACGCCAAATATTTTTCAAAGACTTGAGATTCTTTAGAATGCCCATATTAATATATATATATATAATTAATATATATATTAATATATCTATAATAAATATATATAATATAATATATATAATATAAATATAATATATTAATTAATATATATATATATATAATAGGTATATATATATAATATTAATATAATTTTATATATATATTATATATAATATATATATATTAAATTAATATATATATATAATATATATAACTATTATATATTATATATAATGGGCCAGCGGTCCTGGATTAGCCGTCACTATGTATCTTAAGAAACTATTAATGCTACGTAAAACGGAATACCATGGTGCAAAATGCTGGTCCAATGCTGGTCCCCAGAAAATGTAAAATAAAAAAAAAAAAAAGAAAAGAAAAAAAAAAAAGAATCATCTCAAAAACTACAAAAGCTGACGTAAAAAGAATACATTTTTTAGAAAAAACAAAATTTCAACATCAGGAAATTGTAAAAAATTCTTTTTTTTTTTGCGAAAAAAAAAAAATGGGGGCTCGAGCCGACGGGGAACATAGGGGGGAGACGTTTTCTTTTTCCATACCCCGTAAGGGGAGGGGCGGAGGAAACCCCGCGACACCCCCCAAATACAAAGTGCGGGGGTTCCGAAGACCCTCCCCGGAGAGGGGGAATAGTCCTACCCCGTAGTTCCCCGAAGGCCGACAGAACCCCGACTACTGCTCCGGGGCGGTACTACAAATAGCCAATTTGGATTAATCCCTTGGTATCTCTTTATTTAAAATAAAAATATATAAAATTAATAGAAAACGCACATAAAAAATATCATAACAGAAAATCAATAAATCAGCTAAAATATGGTTCTTCTCTCCTAATCATACCTTACTTAAAATATAATTCAACAAATAAATTTTTTTATTTTTTTATTTTTTTTATTTCACATTTTCCTATCCAAAATTTACGAGGTTCCAAAAAATGTATTCCTTTTCCCTGTAATAATTGTAGTTTTTGAGATATATATTTTTATTTTTTTTTTTTTTTTTTTTTTTTTTACATTTTCTGGACCAGCAATTGGACCAGCATTCCAGCAATGTATTACCGTTTTACTGTGCATTAATAGTTTTTAAACGAATATTATGGCGGCTTAACCACGACGCTGACCATATTTAGTTATAATATAAAAGAATATACTATATATACAATATAGATTTTAACGTTTCTATATACATTGTAATATATATATAACTGATATTAGGTTTATTATAGTAATATATATATATATTATTATATATATGATATATATTAATATATAATATATAATATATATATATTATTACATAGTATAATATATATTTTTATATTATCAGAGGTGGTCATTTTATCTTCTCTTTGCTCTTTATGTCCTGCTAGTTTCTCGTCTAGTATCCGTTCTTTTCTTCGAGTCGGAACTATCCATGATTTCATAGGTGCGGACTAGCGAGGTGCGGAGTCGTCAGGAAATTAGCGGACTTCCACGTGCGGATCAGAAAAGTTCCGCTCTTTTGTTCCCGCAAATTTTTTAAAAAAATGAAATATAGTTTACTTATTAAGAATTCTTTTTGGTTATAATAATACAAACTATATTTTTTATATTTAAGTTTTAAATAACTAATTTCTATATTAATGTCTTAGACTTATTTTTTTAATAATTATAATTTCCAACATATATCAACGTCCTTAAAGTACATATATTATAAATAAACATTTAAATTGATTTTATAGACTGAATGGGTATTACCCTCATCTATACCTTTAATTAATTATATTAATTACTATAAACAAATCCCTTACTAGGCAATACTCCTAAAACTCAACAGTTCTGTGTACAACCATCAAAAATATATAGATAAAAATAAATAAATACAAAAACCTACTAATATTATAATATATATACTATAATAATATAATATATATATATATAATATATAATATTATATATATTATATATATATATATTATTATATATAATATGTTACCGAGCTGATAAGTAGCAATTAAGCATCGACTTGCAGGAGTCCGAGGCTTTCATGGGAGTCTACTAAAGTTCTTGGACGAAAATAAAACCTTCTTATGGTTGACAACGGTGGTCAAATATTTTCAGAAGGAGGCAGAATGATTTAGGTGAGGACCTTAAATTAGCAATCGACTGCTGGAAGCGAACTAACACCAGCACTCCTCTCAACAAAGGCATCTTTCCTTTCAGCTAGGCGAATTTGTTGAACTTGTTCATAAATATAATACACCTCTCCCTATTTCCCTGCGGCTAGTAGAAGCGAATATTTAGTATTGTGGGATTATTTTGAGGGCAAATGGTCAACGCTTAACTCTTTTAATTTTGAGGCACCTAATCGCTTTTGAAAGGTAATATATGGATCTTCTGGTCCTTTGAAGACGACATTGAGGAGGAAGTGGAAAATCTTGGGATTTTGTAATGTTAAATGTCATAATTTTTCATATAATATTATAAATAATTTTTGTAAGGGATATATACCATTTAGTATTTAATATTAAAAATCTTTCGTGAAGTCGCACATTATTAGCGGGAGACGTGGCGGACGTGCGGACTTGCGATTGCGGAGGTCTTGATGACAGTCTGATAAAAAGTGCGGAGGAGCGCCTAGCGAACTAGGCTTTCCTCAAGGTGCGGAGGTGCGCTACGCGGACTCACCTTTTAAATTAGTTTGAATATATGATTGATATATGATAATATATATTATTATATTATATATATATATTATATATTATATATATAATTATATATTATTATATATATATATATATATATATATATATATTATATATATATATATATATATATATATATATATATATATAGTATATATAATATATATATATATATATAATGGCCAGCATCCGTTATTCCGTCATATATATCTTAAAAACTATTAATGCTACAGTATAACGGAATACATTGGTGGAAAGCTTTCTGGTGCAATTCTCGTACGGAAACGTAAAAAAGAACAAAAAAACAAAAATTAAAAATAAAATATATATATATCTTCAAAAACTACACTAGTTACATCGAAGAACGCGAAAAGAATACATTTTTTGAATCCTGGTAAAATTTCACATAGGAAAATGCTTAATACGGCACACTAGGGGGCTCGAAGCCGACGGGAGAACACAGGGGGGGACGTTTTCCATACCCGTAGGGGAGCGGCGGAGGAACCCCCCGCGACACCCAAATAACCAAGAGCGGGGGGTTCCGGAGAACCCTCCCCGGAGGGGGGGAATTAATCCAACCCCGTAGTTTCCCGGAAGGCCGAGAGACCCACGACTACCTGCTGGGGTTTACCCTGGGGTATTCTTTTAGTGAAAAAAAAAGCAAAATTTAATAGAAAGTCTATTTAATTTAACGAAAGAAACTATTTATTTTAACGAGAAACCAATAAAAGGTCCTAAATAGGCTTTCTCCTCATATTATTCTATAATTATTACACTATTTATTTTATTCTTTTTATTTTTTTTACATTTTTCCTATGTGAAATTTTTTACAGGATTCCAAAAATGTATTCCTTTTCGCTTAAGCTATAACATTTTGAGAATAAATTTTTTTTTATTTTTTAATTTTTTTTTCAATTTTCCTTTCCTCAGAATTGGGACCAGCATTCCACCAATGTATTCCGTTTACTGTAGCATTAATAGTTTTTAAGTTATAAATATGACGGATATACTAAACGCTGACCTAATATATTATATATCATATATAACACTTTCAGTTAAAATATATGATTTCTCCTATAATTATATTTTAGGATTTGCTTATGATTTAAGAAAATACGGCACTAATTTCTAATATGCTCACTTATGGAAAAAATAAAAAGCAGATAGTTTTAAGAAATAATGAGAGACCACTACCCTCACTATCGACTGTAATAACACAATATCAAGCTGAATGATCATTGACAATTTTCAATTAAGACGTAATTTTAAAAATCATGTATTGAAACATATGAAGTTTTGGCGGGAAAATATATTGAATATGAGGGTCGACGCTACAAAAAAAAATGCATTAAAACATTACGATTTGTACATACTTCTTTACCATCGTTGCCAGGATTTAACAAATTTTCTGGAAATAAAAATGAATTTTTAGTTTCTCATTAAGTGTAAATTCGATAAAAAATAGGCTGAACGTATGCCCAGTTAATTATAATAAATCTTCCAACCAAAAAGGTAGCCCGTAGCATGCGCCACTTAATAATCGTCCAATGCGCACGTTGCCGCATTGCGGCCAAAGGGGCCCCCCCTGCTCTATCAGTCGAGCGTTGATAAGCGTAAAAAACCATTCGATTATCGAAAAAAATGTAATGCTATGATGTTAGCAATAGAATCGGAAAACGAAAACGAAGTGAAAGCCTAATTTCATCAGTCGGTTAGAAATTTCGCAGCGTTTGATTATATATAATTTTTCTTGAAACATCAATTTTAAACATAAAATAGAACGACATAACATTAAAAAAAATTTCAAGATTATTCGTTTCTAAGCTGTTTTGTACATTAAAATGTTGTAGTTCAATGGACAGTATTTAATAAGAATTAGACTGAACGAAAACTCTATAATTACTTTTATTGGTTTAATTTTGGTAATCGAAATTATTCAATATATAGAGTCTAAGTATTCTTTCTATTTCATTTCTTTCTTCCTTCATAACTCTCCAGAGATTGGGGGTAAGTGCTGTACAAAGCATCGGAAAAGAAAAAAGCAGTAAGAAGAACATGACAAAAAGTCGAAAAAGAAAGCCACCAGCCTTAACCGCCCCCACTCAGTACCCATTAATTAGTGAGAGCTCGTCCACAGACAGAATCACCCTATGAAGCATCATAGGACCCTTAGCGACGGACCCTCATATGGTAAATCGTCAATGTAAGGGTTCCTCCCCCTGGCCCAGGTGGGCCATCAACCATGGCACCCAATACAAGAACCCCGCCACTTCTCATCCTATCATGCACCTTTATTCTCGTCCTTGCCAATCTCACATTACTCTCCTTCAGACATTCGTTCACGCGACTCAATCCCTTTCCTCTTCGTCTCCACGCCGTCGGTTCCCAACAACGTCTCCCACTACTACATCCGCTTAAACTTCTGATTTATTCTTCCTCACCGTCGTGAAACGAATCACATTTCATTTATTCTCACCATTTTCAACTTATTTCTGAGCACACACTCTCTAATTACGTTCATTCCTCACTATTAATATCTTTTCAACACCTAGACATAATGCCTCCAAGAATTGTCCATCTGAACACATTGACTTTAGATCCTATACCTCTTATTCCCAGACCATAGTCTCATCCATACAATAACACAGGTAACAACACTACTTAGTAGACTCTGCGGCACTCAAGACTTAGTCCCTTTCATCCACCAACGATTTAATATGCATCCAGCCACCTTCCTGCCATTCACACCTTGCCTAACTACATCTGCACATCCGTTCCCATTCTTGTTACCAACACAATCCGCTAAAATAATTTCAAACTCAGACACTTTTTCTTCCTGCTGCTCATCATCTAACATAACTTCACACTGAGGACTGTCTCACTCACTTAACCATAACCTTACTCTTTCTACGTTTTTACTGGTTCAAGACCCCCACTTTTCATACCCTGACTGGTGCAAATCTCTCCACCAATCCTCTCAAACTCTCTTCAGACTCGCCACATCAGAACCATAATCATCCGCATACAATTAGGATAGGGCAATCCCCTCACACCATCCTCTCCATTCTCCATCATTCTAACAACCATTTCCTGCCACCCTTATCCTGCCATCCCCAACTCGAATTCTTTCATAACCCATCCATAATACACATTGAATTAACAAGGAGAACATAACACACCCCTCTCACTCCGCTATTAAATCCTAAACCAATCACCATTGACACCTTTATTCTGTATTCAACCGGTACGCTTACACTATCGTCATAACCATACCTTTTTGATTCCCATTCAGTAAGCCTACCATCCAACACCGAATATATCAACTAATACTGCCATAAAAGGCTTCCCTATTCTCTATTCATAGCGCCTGTTGTAAAGTCCATAAACCTTACATATAATTTATTCTTCTTCTCCCCATTTTCTCAATCTTTTGTTTCAATATAAAGATTTGATCCTAACATCCTCTTACCAACTCCTAAACGCACCTTTGTTCTTCACCAATCAGTCCCTCAGTCCTCGACGCACCTTTCGAAAACACAAAATACTCTAGCGATATACCTCCCTACAGACACTCAATAACTATATTCCCTATATTTCTACAGTTCCCCCTTTTTCTCCCTTACCCTATACAAGGGTACTATTACGCTTCTCCTCCAATCCCTTGGAACTATAACCCTCCATAAACGCCTTTATTAACAACTTCCAAATCCAATCAATTCACCATCTCGCCTCCGCTCTTCATCATTTCACTAGTAAATATTCATCTATACCCTGCATGATTTACCATTCTTCAACTTTTCTCACTCTACCACCCATTACCTCTCCTTACTAATAACCTCATCCCACCCAAATACCTATTCCTTCTTGCCCCTCAACCAACACACATTCAACTAACATCCTCATCAATTACTTGTTTAATATTG
>JABUQX010081861.1:17500-22890 GCA_015478945.1 Trachelipus rathkii
GACCTTTTGGTGCAAACCTAGATCTATACCATATGGATTGACTCTCCCAAAATATATATATATTAGTATATAATACTATATATATATATATAATAATAGTATATATATATATAATAATATAATATATATATATAATAATTATAAAAAAAAAAAAAAAAATAAAAAAATATATATATATATATTTATATATTATTTGGTAGCTTTATTAGGTTATTTTTTTTATTGTATGCTACGTTAAAAAAAATTCTCTTGCAAAATCTTTTAATTTTTTAAAAATTATTTAAGTACATTTTCTCTAAACAGTCGAATCGTTGATAATCGTAAAAAACTATCGATTATCGAAAAATGATAATGCTATAGATGTATCGATAATCGGAAAACGAACGAAGTGAAGCCTAATTTCATTAGCCGGTTATGATTTTCGTAGCGTTGATTTATATATTTTTATTGAAACTATATAAACATAAAATGGACGAAAATAAATAAAAAAAATTCAAATTATTCGTTTAAACATTTTTGTACATTAAATGTTTGTAGTTTCAATACAGTATTTATAAGAATCAGACTGAACGGAACTCTATAATTACTTTATTGGTTAATTGGTAATCGCGAAATTATTAATATATGAGAGTCTAATAATTTGAGGAGTTATTTCAGAATATTAGAAGAATATAAGTTTAACTGAAATACCACCTACTTTCCAGGATGGTATAAGTGAATCTGAGTAACTTCGTAAAGGTTCCGAAATAGCAAAGTATATACCTGTAATTTATTACGTATACTTGTTCTAAAGAAGATGAGAAATGATTATTCAGGAAAACAGCAATGGTGTTAGATCTATTTCAAAATATATACACAGAACAAAAACGAAAGACATTTAATATACAAAAAATGGTCAGCAATCATGGTGAATAATTAAATTACCATGATGGCCATGTACTCTATTAAAACAGCTGCGCAAAATAACAGCAGTGAAATTTGAAAATCGTTATAACATGCATACCAGAACTAATAGTCTCCAGACTGTATACTGATATGTAAGAATTTTCTGAGATCTGAAAGTTAGTGTCTCAGTCTGAGCAGTATTATCTTCAGTGATTGTTATGTAATCCATGTTAGATCACACATGTATTCTCACAGTAGGTGAACACACTGAGGCATCCAAATGGACAAGTGTATGATCTGTGATTGTATTATTTGTGGTGTAAGTACATTCAAAGTACGGTACTGAATAGTTAGATTTTAGGAATTACTTGATAACATGCAATTTATGCGTAAGTCAGATTAGACTGCATCCTATTTTGTAATTCTGACATTCCACATTCAAAGTATTAAGTTATTTACCTGGGCTTCAGGAATGAAATTTTCAGATGTTGCTGGATGAACATTTGTTTGTAAGAACAAATCTGTATCCTTTTTGGCCTCTTCACCTAAGAAGTCTACTAATTGTTGTTTGGATTGAGGATCCATAACAATAATATTTAAAAGTTTACAAAAAGCTAATACAAAAGTTAAATAAGGAAAAGAACCTTCATAAGAGAATCAAGAAAAGATTACGTCAACCATATATGCTTTTATTCTAGGGAAAAAAAATTTAATTAAACAAAAATATTATTTGAATATTTCAAAACCCAAATATGGTATACCTCTAAATCTGTAAGATATGATTTTTTTTTCTTTTTAATTAAATCAATTAATCTTGAAAATACAAAATTAATCTCTTCAATACCTTGATTGGTTATCCTTTTAATTTTTTATGGAATTGTACAGTTAAGAAATTTGAAAATTTCCAGTGGAATGTCTGGTGGACTATAATTTTCTTATTATTTGTGTTACCCGGTCCCTGTTCCGGTGCCAATAAAATTTAATGCAATGTAGGGGGAGAGTGTGTGTATGATATCAAGTTAGACAAAGTTTTTCCCAGGGGATTTTACTTTAACTTTAGCAGACCCCTTAAAATTAATGGATACTCCTTTGAGACCCATATACACTATCCTAAAATTGGGAGACTACTAAGTAGTCTAAAAATTAAACTAATATAAATGTAAATTAAATTACCTTTATAGTTGTCAGAACAATCAGACTTTAGGCTACAGGAGGGTATGTCGGAGGTGGGACTGAAGTAACCAACCACATCAACTTCAGTCCAAGCAAGATTCCACTACTGCTAAAGAAAAGATATAGAACATGCATACAATAAAAGTCAATTAAAGAATCCAATGGGAGGGTTAAAACACAACCTTCTTTAAAATCCTTTTATTGTTGTACAATTAATTTATACACAAGCCGGATTCTGACAAGGCTATGGTTCCTTATGATGGGAACAGGAAAAATCCAATCTGGCTCAAGAAAAAGCAATCGTAAATATTGAAGAGAGACAGGAAATCTAATAAAATTTTGATTTACTGTGTTGGATGTGAGGAGTATCTATATTTATATAAACCTCTCAAAATTATGGATTTGCTTAAATTTGTTTTTGAGGTATTTCTAGTTTTTGCTTCTATCTAAGCTCTGGTAGAAGTCGAAGTCTGTAATAAGTTGCTTCTTTCTGAGAGAGCTCCAGGCTCTATAAGAATTTACTGAAGAATTCACAGTTCAGCAATAATTGTGGTGAAGAAAAGTTCCTGTTTATGAAAGTCTATAATAAGAATAGTTGTTATTACCAGGGCTAGGGAGACAATGTAAATTTGGCCCAGCACTGGCCCCGGCTCCAGAGCCCTTGTTAGATATGGCTCTGGCACCAGCTCCGGAGTCATCAATTTGAGTGAATCCGGGCTCCAACTCCGGCACCGCCTTTGTCTTAAGGATATTCCTAAGTCCTAACTCTTATACAATAGTATTTGGGTGTTACTGCCACCCAGGAACATCAGCCCTCATGTAGTTCCACGGCAATGGGGCTCAAAACCTCATTATTTTATATTTAGGTTTGAGCTGGGGACAACTTTGCTCTGACAAGGCAAAGTCCCTTTTGTTTTTGTTTGTTGTTTTTTTTAAACAATTTTATTAAATGAAATACTTTTTATAAAAAAAAATAAACAATACTTTTATATTTTAATCAAAACGAATTTGTTCTAAGAAACAGTATGGCTTCAATCAGATCCTCTTTCATTGAGGCTCGTAAGTCTGACAGAATTATTCGAAGGGCCGAAAATAGGCATTCCACACTAACTTGTGTTGTTGGCATTGAAGTTACTGGTATAAGCAACTTTCTGAATTAATTTTGGGTACTGTGGAACTGCCTGTAACACTTTCCTCTTTGATGATCTATCTGTTTTTTCTATTTTAGACAAAGCATGAGATATATCAAGTTTAAACTTTCAATAGGAGATCTGTTTTTCTATTTTTCCCTAAGTCTGACGGCGTTGCTTACTGATCAAGGACTGTCGATGTAATCTGCTTATGCCTTGCATAAATTTAAAGTGGATTGACAGATCCAATCTGTTTACAATATCTTCATTAATTCTGGCATTTTTCAGTTCCCGCACTTTTTTTTTTGAGTTACATGATTGTTTTGAAAAAATTCATATTACAGTTCTATTCGAGCACTCCTGCGGTTGTGGCCATCGCGCTCCCTTGACACCATCGTGTGCACACCTGCCACATGATTTTCATACCGCAACGTTCTCCTCACTCATTACCATCACCTTACTCTGACTACTTTCCTTTCAGACCCCCCTTTTGTTACACACCCTGTCAACCCCTCTACAATACTCTCAAACTCTCTCTTTTGTTCGCCACCAAACCAAATCATCTGGTACAGCGTGCAATAGGCAGGGTACCCTCTTTCAGTTCTTCATCAGTCTAACACCTTTCATACATTCTTCTAACCCTCTAATGTCTTTCATCGCCCAATCCTTATACATAATTAAAAAAGCAATGGAATACATAACATAGTCCTGCTTAACTTCACTTTTAATATTAAACCATTCACTTTCAACTCCCATTTATTCTTAAACACGCTTCACTATCGTCATACATACTTTTGATTTCATTCAGAAAATTACCACCAACACATATATCACTAACACCTGCTACAGAGCTTCCCTAATAATCCTGTCATACAATTTATTCTTCTTCGCTCTCATTTTCCCAATCATTTGCTTCAACAAAAATTTAATCTGCACATCCTCTACCACTTCTAAATGCACCTTATTCTACGTCAATCAGTCCCTGGACGCAATCTTTCAACTAAAATTCCATCATGTACCTCTTCCCTAAAACACTCGGCAAACTAATTTCCCTATAGCTACTACAGTTAACCTTATCTCCTTTACCCTTATATAAGGGTACTATTACTGCTCTCCACCAATCCATCGGAATTATACCTTTCATAAACGCATTGTTACACAAATTCCATATCTAGTCATTCACAATCTCGCCTCCATTCTTTGATAACGCCAAGATTAACGACGCACTTTAGTCCAACCATCCTCATCAGTTTCTTCCTTGGAACGGCGAGGCTTAGTTTCTTCTTTTATGCCTTTCGGAAGTTCGTCGCAAGCAATATCTTCAAGTCTCTATCGTGGTCACAAGGTAGTATTATCTTGAAACCTCTAATAGAGACCAATTCAAAATTATCTCAATCACGTGGATCAAACCCACACACATTCCTTATCACCTCTTCATTACTGCTAATGTGATGCAGATTTTCGAAGTGCTTCCTCCACACTCTCCTCACATCCTTACAGTTAGAGTAATGGGACTAGCCCTATTTGTGATTTGTGCATTGAGCATGTTTGGTAGTGGGGTTGACAGGGACAGTCTCGACAGGGCCATGTGGCTTCTTACTGTCTCTGACTCTCTATATTCTTAATGTCTTAATCCATTTAAATCAAAGTCACGAAAGTACCCATCCCTAATTACAACTCTATTCTATTTAAGATGCTCTCTCTCTCTCTCTCTTCTCTCCTCTCTCTTCTTCTCTCTCTCTCTTTTCTCTCTCTTCTCTCTCTCTCTCTCTCTCTCTCTCTCTCTCGTCTCTCTCTCTCTTCTCTAGTATCTATTCTCCTCTCTCTGTCTCTCTCTCTCTCTCTCTTCCTCTCCTCTCTCTCTCATCTCTCTCTCTCTCTCTCTCTCTTCCTCTCTCTTCTCTTCTCCTTCTCTCTCTCTCTCTCTCTTTCCTCTCTCTTCTCTCTCTCTCTTCTCTCTTCTCTCATCTCTCTCTCTCATTGTTCCTCTCTCTCTCTCGTTCCCTCTCTCTCGTCTCTCCTCTTCATCTCCTCCTCTCGCTACTGTCTTCCTCCTCTCCTCTCTCCTCCCTCTCTCTCCTCTCCTCAGTCTCTCTTCTCTAACTCTCTCCCTCATCTCTCTCCCTCTCCTCTCTCTCTTCGTCTCTCTAGTCCTCTCTTTCTCCTCTCTCCTCCGTCTCTCTCTCTCTCATCCTCTCTCTC
>JABUQX010081862.1:0-2500 GCA_015478945.1 Trachelipus rathkii
AAATAATAGTAAGTTATAATTGCATTGTTAATTTTAATAATTATTCAAACAATTATAATGATAGTAATAACGGCAAGAATAATAATAATAATAATAATAATAATAATACAAACTGCAAAAGTAATAATTAAATAAGAATATGAACAATAATAATAATAATAAAAATATTAATAATAATAATAATAATAATAATAATAATAATAATAATAATAATAATAATAATAATAATAATAATAATAATAATAATAATAATAATCATAATAACAAAAATCATAATAATAATAATAAGGAACAAATGAACTTTTAAAATATCCGCTTAAGAAAATAATAAAATGTTTGTGATAAAATTATGTAAAGCAAGAACCCAAAATTGGGGCAAGCTCAGCGCGATAACAAACAAACATTCAAACACGTGTGTGTGTGAACCAATTCAAATGTGAAATCATGCAGAGTTAATAAATTAGTGTCGTACTTGTTACTTATAATATTATATCTTTCTTGTTTCCATACTAAATATATTTTTTAATAGTGTAATAATAGAAGTAATCCTTTATAAATGTTCCAAATGATCGGATTGGTGAAAATGGAGAAAATCAAAGCCAACGAAAATTCTCATACCGTAAAAATTTTAGTTCAAAAAGTTGCCTCCTCTCATAGTCAAAACAGTTCAGATAGATGGCGCTTGTAGCCTGCAAATCTGACGATGCTTGGAGCGAGAAATTTTGAACGTTGAATTGCGAATGAGAATTTGTAGTTGCTATGGTTTTCAAAATTTGAATCTATCCTAATAATAGGTTGTTAATTTTAAAATCAAATGCAAAACATCGTAAGAATTTCCTTCAAAATTAAAAATATGTTTTTACCATTGTTGGATCTATATATGAATTTTTCACTTTATCGGCTAAGTTGCATGTGTTTGATAAAGTTATTTAAGCATGTTTCCGAATTGAGTGTCATTATTTTAAGATTAGACCGGTCCTAGCTAGCAGTTGTCTAACGATTATGATAAGCAATGAGGGGACATTGTTATTGATTTTGTTAAGCCATATCAAACTATATTTTAGATAAATGAAATGAAATTTATTGTATTGAAAACGAGGGTATAGAAATATTTTTATCATTTTGGGAATAAGAAATCTTTTTTGTGAACAAATAATCAATGCTGCTAAATAAATGGGTAGCCGACGGCAAGAAACAATTTTAAACAAAATTCTCTTTCGTTAGCCTAAAAGGTTCAGAGAGAGGTGACGTGTCCCGCCAAAAGTTCTGACGATGCTGAGGAATGAGAATCGAGTTTGAAATATTTCGCGCCAAAGCTACTTACTGACGTTAATAACATTTGAAATAATCATTTAAAATATTCCTCACCATTTATATTTATGATTTTAATAAAATTTACTATTTTTCGGTTAAATGAAATTTGTGTTGAAAAATAAAAATGTGCTTTATTTAATTAAGGTCATTTCAAATTACATAGTTCAAAACGAGAATTCTTAGGAAGCGGTGTTTTGACGATCGAAAATGAAATTCATAAAATGAGTGTATTCATATTTTTAAACATAAATGAAATTTATACAGGAAAATAAAAAAATTTAATAATAGTTATCTCATGTCAAAGCGAAGAGCTCGTAAGAGACAAAGCTCCAACCATATCCATGTACATTTATTAGCTCAGCGTGCGCCTGCGCAGAAGCGAAGCGTGAGAGACTTCAAAAAAGTCACATTTTTAACCAATGCAAATGTAAACGATAATTCAGAGTTCATATAAAATTTATAATACATATTAAAATTATTACATTAAGCATGGGTTACAATCTCGCATGTACTCTTTTTTCCCAATTTTCTCTCTTAGTAACAACAGTATGTAGTTTCTATCCACTAATTTCTAAATTAAAAGTTATTATGTAAAAGTTTACCCAAAAGTGAAAAGCAAGCTACAGATTCGAAAGAAAATGGGAGTTACAATATCGCCATCTTTCCTCCCGCTTGAAAATCGAGCCAGAACAGTCGGTCAAAAAGAAAAACAAAAACTTAAGAAATCCCTCCGCGGCCATTAAAATCTTATGAGGCAACAACCTACAAAAAAAAAAAAAAAAAAAAAAAAAAAAAAGAGAAGAAGAGAAAGAAAAACCAGAGATTCAAATAAATAGAGAAGCATAAATGAAGAAGAAGAAAAGAAAAAAAAAACGAATATCATATCAATTTCAATATCTGTAAGGAACTTTGAAGACAAAATAGATAAGATTTTCATTCATAGGCGCCAATGAAAGAAGGGATTATGTAAATTGTATTCAAAAACCCAGAAAGGTAGCGAAATCCTAAAGATGAGAGACTCAGAACCAACTTATAAGTCAGAGAAAATGGAAAAAAAAAAATATTGGTAAACTTTATAAACATCGACGACAAAGTACTTAGTATTTTATTGTAAAAGTCATTGTTGGGTAAATCAATGTTTTCCTCAAATTTTCATCTTCGTAGTGCAGTCTATTCATTTATCCCT
>JABUQX010081862.1:7500-13857 GCA_015478945.1 Trachelipus rathkii
GGGGATTCGTTTCTCCAAGAAAGATACCTAGGCTATTCCAAAAAGCGTTCACCTTATTTTCTTGCCTGTAGTTTTTTCGTTCCAATCTTTTTTTAGAACGCAACAGATTGCTCTTTCTCTGGAATGCTTGATTTGTTAGTCTGATAATTGTCTTTATTTATTATTCTCCCAACTGGTTTGAAATCGTTTAAACAGCTGTGTCTCTTGTCCAGTAGTGCTCCAAGACCTTGTCAACGTACATCAGAATGTATTATTCTCGTTAATATGATGTCGAGACAGGGCCAGTTGAATCAGTGATCTCGCCAGTCTTGGATGTTTCTATTAATTGGGCAATGTTCCTTGTTTATTACCTGTTATTTATCGGCAGTGTGGTCGAAAAACATATGGCCCTTATATTATTTGTGCTAAGTTACAATCTCCAAAGATTTCAGTTACAGCAATTTGAAATTAATCAAACATTTGAATTTCCTTCTGCTGATACTAGGATAGGTAATCGCTCTGTATTTTTGCAACCAGTGATATCTTCAATAGTTTTCCCATCCCAGTGTACAGTCAGTGGCACATATGTTGCAAACTCTGTTTTATATCTTCAGCTATTGTTTTACTTCTAGTCCTTTCTCTCTGCAACATACTTCGACTCAAAAAAACTCATCAAAATCGACTCCAAGGGCATTAACAATAGATGCCAACACCATAAAAGCACTGTAATCACTTATTTTTGTCCTGTCCTACTCCTTTTCTCAGATCAGGTGTCACAATACGTTTTTTCAAACACTGTCCACTAAATGAAGGTTTGGGCTTAGAAACATCACTATTGTGTGGATCACATTCGAAGCCATCACTCTTACTATTTGAGTTTGAGCTAAATTCTACAACTATAGACATTTCTTCCTTCCTTTTATACTCACGTTTTTTTGTGATTCCAAAGAGCATGAGCTATTCTATCAACTGTGCCTATGTAGCCACGTCTACCTTTCTCTTTTTGAGCTACAAGAAATAATTATAATTTATCGTCTTCAACCGTAATCAATTGCAGTGCATCTTTGTGAGCAATATGAAAAGTAAGTTAAACTCTCCTTAAATGCATTTTCACTTCTTGTTTGAGATGCACTCTCTTTGTGTTTGGATTTCTGCATTGATCTGTACCTATAATGCAAGTTCACCATTTTGGTACCAATGTTCAGTTTTGCTTTTGTTGGAAAGTTTGCTCTGCTCCAAATGGAACATATTTCATCAGAAACAAAATTACATGCTTCTCTTACCGTGTTCTTTTTCAACGTGAGAGAAAACACACCGCAAAACATATCCGATTGAAGGCAATTTGTTTTCACTCATATGATCGATCGGTTGAACCAATGAGATATAAATCACATATTACTACGAGTAACTGCATGAATATCGAAATTTATACTACAAATAATAGACCACAAGTCGCGTGGCTATCGTCACCGATTTTCAACAGTAACTACTAACGAGTCTTACCTCTGCTCGATCTGTTGCCCATGTCTACATCAACACTAAGAGTTATGTTGTATATTTTTCTGAAATTTCTTGTGTGAGGATTTTCCCTAGTCAGCAACAAAATTGCAATGTATGCATTATCAAAATAAAAAAATGAAAAATCAACTTGAAATAGGTTGGGAAAGGCTAATCTTAGTACATATATGTTCATATCCCTATATATATATATATATTTATAAATATATCTATATATATATTATTATATATATATATATATATATATAGATATATATATATATATTAATATATTATATATATATATATATATATTATATATATATATATATATATATATAATAATAATATATAATATATGTAATAATATATATATATATATATATATTATATTATATATGTATATTATATATATAGTATATATATATATATATATATTATAATATATATATACATTATATATATATATATAATATATATAATATATATATATATATATTATATATATAATATATATAATATATATATATATATATATATATATATATATATATATTTATTATAAAATAATATAATATATATAATATATATATTGTGTATATATATTTATATAATATTATATAGTATATATATATATATATATATTATATATATAATATATATAATATCATATATATATATATATATATATATATATATATATATATATAATATATATATGCAAAAAATAAATCCTTCCAAACCATTAGATGACAATATTCTTTTTCAAATCATCAATTTTCAAATTATAAAGGAATGTACATGATAAATGTGCTGTTAATTTGTAATGTATTAAAAAAGTTTGAAAAGGAATAAACTTCTTTGCGCAATTTCCTCAACCTCATTATATTAACTTTGGATCTGAGTCCCAAAGAAATCTTTAATTCACTTATACATCCTGGTGGCAATTTTCTCACACGCAAATGTAAAAAAAAAATATTAAAAGTTATTAATTTATTTTCTTTATGTATTATTATTATTCATTATTATGTATTTGCTGTTACCACTTTTTTTTTTTTAAAAATTGTTTACTCCGTGTATTATGCTCCTAATAATTTAATTTACCTACGTCATGATAAATAGTATTATTAGGATGTATTTGCTATATGCTTTTATCTTGGGCGCTTTTTTTTAATACTTTTTTATTAGAAAAAGCAACAAAAAAGAAAAAGAAAAAAATCACGAATGCAGTAGCACCGGGATTTATTACGTGTTGTTGAATCTAAATGAAAAAGAGCTAGGCAATGTTTTAGCTCCAGAAACATTCTCGCACACAAGTTCCATCAAAGCTGCGGGCGGGATTAATGGATTGAGTTGGGCTCGCGCCACACGATCCACCTACCGCACACCACACACACACAACACAACATATATATATATATATATATATATATTATAATTATGTATATAATATATAAAATTATATCAAGTGTATAAAAGTATTATATTAATATATATATATATACGTTATTAGGCCCAATACTAGTATATATATAATCTATATATATATATATAGGTATAACATATCAACGTATTATATATATATATATATATATATATATATATAATAATTATATATATATATATATATATATATAGTATGTAGAATATACTAAGTTTAGCCAGATAGTATATATGAATATTTTTTTCTATATATAAATAATATATATATATATATGTATATATAGTATAAAAATATATATAAATTCAGTAAACTATATATAAATATATATATATATATATATATATATTATATAATAATAATATATTATATAATAATAAGATATTATAACTTATATATATAATAATAATATCGCGCACGGTTTATATAATTTTTTTTAAAAAGTTTTTTGCAAAAAAAAAAAAATCGTAATTTTTAAAAACTTTATTTCAGGTCGGAATTTGATAGAAGAAGCACACAATAAGAAAGAAACCGCCAAATCATGCTTTAAAAATATGAAAAATTTAAAATCAGCTTCAATTAGAGTAAAAATAAAAGAAATAATGTTATTCTCTCATATTTGGTTCTTTAACGATTAAACAAATCATTATCGAAAATAAAAAACGTACAGTTATCCCGGATCATAATATGAATCCTCACCAAACGAATCATGAATTACTTATCAAAGATTTTCTTTTAACATTCACTTTATCTCATCTATTTTTTTATTTATTTTTTTTTTTTTTTATTTTGTTTTTTTAGTGACATACGGGATTATTGCATTGCTGAAAGATTTGTGTTCTCTATCCGGGTTTGAGCGTTTTCAAAGGGATTGCTACGCCTAACATCAGATTTGTGTTGATCTATGAGGATTTGAAGCGTTTAAGAGGACTGCTTCGCCTAACATTAGGTTTCTATAGATCTTTGCGGATTTGAAAGAGTTTTAAGGGGTTTGCTTCGACCTAACATCAGATTTGGTGTTGGTATATATCATGGATAATGAAGCGTTTTTAAGGGATTCACATAATATAAACGAAAAATTTATAAAATATATATTTTTTTTTGCTAAAAATAAAGCGAAAACTTTATATATATATATATATATATATATATATATATATATATATATATTATATATATATATCTATATATATTATATATATATAAATTAATATATATATATATATATATTATAAATATAATATATATATATAATAGGGTGAAAATTTACGGTAGGGAATCCTGTGTAAGACAATAGCCTTGCAGTGTCTTGAGTGATGCATCTCTGTTATAGAGGTATTTGCATCAACCTCTCTGCATACACTTTTGCATAAATGGTGGTCTATCTTCATATCTTACTAAAATGTACATTATTGAAATCAAGTGTTGGCGCCGTCTTTTCCTTCGCGGCAGGAAAAGAGTGCCTAACAAACAGGGTTATGATTGGTGCTTGGGTCCTGAAGGGACGCCACCTAATCACGCCCGGGGTTTGAGTAGCTGAACCTCATAGCGTGAAGGAATCCTATCGCTATTTTGTTTTAGATTTAACCAAAGCCGGCAGGTCATTTAGGATAGGGAATTTAGTGCATTATCTTATTACTTAAGTCTGTGTAATTCCTAATGGTGCTGAACGTTGATATATGCCCATCCATTACTTATCCACCATTGTTTAATGAAAATCATCCTTTGTATTGTTTATCTAACTATCACAAATAAACCAACTACGAGGAAAGTGCTCAATTAAGCTCCCTCTATGACTGTCGAGTGATTTCGGCCTAGACGTCATTTTGGTAACCCCAGAAGGTGACAGGGGGCTAAACCCCCTAATTGGAGTCAGATACATTAAATAATTGAAAAAAAAACAAAAAAAAAAAAAAAAATCCGGTTATTTCTCGTCAGTTTTGTGCTTAAAATATTGATAGTTAGATAAGTAAATAAATTATTTGAGTCAAATTAATAAACGTGAAGAATAAGTTTCTTATTAACATCATTAAAATAGAGAATAAAGTCGTTATTACTTCGAGAGCGAAAATTCAAATTCAAGCTCTTCAATTAGGCTAAAATCAACGCCTAGTTTAAGTGACTCAAAACTCAGTCGGTAACAACAAGACCATAGAAAAATGGTATCGACGAAGAAGCTGACCTCTTAGAACTACAACAAGAGAAGTCCAGCAAAAAGAGGAAGTGACCAAACTCCTCTCCCAACCCTTTCCCCCTCTCTAATCGGGAACGCCATCTGTTCTCGCTCAGAAACTGAGATGGAAGCGACGCCACCATCTTCTTCGCGCCAAAAGGAAAGGACGCGGCGTCATGACTGCCGATCACCGAAAAAACAACAGTCCGAATTGCATCGAGGTCAAGCGATATGTATTACCAACTTTGACCCGTACCGAATGTTATATACAATTGGGTTAAGTGCCGACCCAGCGACTTTAAATTAAATCACAATAGGGAAAATACCCACGAACGTGTTCCGTTCTTGTTGGCCTCCAATATTAACGCCCCACCAAATTTTGTCCTCCAAAGATCACTTATTCCCTCTTCAAATATAACGTTATCGGTCTGCTATACAAAACCCATCGAAGAACGTTTAAGCCTCCCGCGCTTAACGGAAACAGGATCCGCTGATGTATTTAAGCAAGGCATGAGCACCCGACGAATTGCCTAGGTGACATATCTCCATCGTGTCCAAATGAGTATTAGGATACAAAAGCTTCGATGTGTTGTAAGAACACAACCAACATTTGCGATCGACCCTCTTTTTAAGAAGCAGAATGCCTCCAGCATTCAGATGTCAGTCACTATTAATTAGCGGAAGAAAATGACCTTGTAAGATGGTCAAACGTTTCAGAGATCTTTATAACGAATTTGTTCTCGACCAAGGAAGAAATTATCATTCAACCTCAAACGAAGAAAAAACCCTTGGAGCTTCTGGGATAAATTCTGTAACGTAAACAAAACAGACCTACCGGCTACCCTTCTTACACGCGCCGGCCAACAAGAGGCGCCAAAACCTGAAACTGAGAGCAAAAGTGAAGGTCAAATCGCCCACCAGATGGCCAACCTCACAAAAATTGTGACCGAGCTCGCACACGACTTTCAGCTGTTCATTAAAAACCAAGCGAACTCAGCTGAGAGAGGAAATAGGACACGCGAGAAAAGTAGGTCACGCTACGCAGAATCAGATACGAATGGGTACAGCAAAGCATTTAATAACGCTGTCAATCAATTATGTTTTTATCATGCTCGTTATCTCTTCAAAGCCTACAAATGTGAAAGCCCTGAGTGTCCTATGTACCCATTAATCTATGGTAATAACCAGAAAAATGCCCCATCCTCGTCGGAAAACTGCTAATGAGGCTGCGAACTTTACCATCTAATAGCAGCCGTGAAAACCATAC
>JABUQX010081863.1:0-38367 GCA_015478945.1 Trachelipus rathkii
TGTATATATTTACTTTACTTTTTGTATATTTTTTAATTTTGTAATCAGGGTATCTCTCTACCGGATTTACCCTTCACGATTTAATGGGTGGATTGATAAGTAAACACGTGAATGTACCTTAAGTATGGGTTATTGTATGGGCAACCTTCAGTCCCTCTCCCGTCCTATTAAATTTTTTTCCCCCCCTACCTGCAGTCCTCTAGGCTCTAGCCGATCGGCGGTGATAACAGAGGGTAGGGTAAGACGGATACGTAGATAAAGTTTTTATCATTAATACTCCCAACGTATAATAAGTGAGGAGGGGTCAGGTAATAAGGATCCCCCGCGAACATCCAAATTATCTCTAAAAGAGTATCGTGGAGGAATTTACGGAGACCTCTCCCTCAGGATAGGGAATAATAGTAGTAAAATTAGTTAAGCATACTTGCGATAACTACGATAATTTGGTGACCCACGATACTCCAACAATTCATATCTTTCTGGGCACACTAAATCTTGGGGTTTCTTTTATTGGAATAGAAGATTGCTATTTATATTATAGTGTCTATCTGTTCAGTAGTGACTCTCTTGTTTATTATTTAGCTAGAACGCTCTCCGCGTAATTTGTTCAACATAATCATTTATCTTAACACTCGTGATTTGCGTAACCCTAGTGTTTTGGTTTTAAATTACGTTTCACTATTCCGTTACTAATATGTTTTTATGAATGAGTCAAGAATTTTTACTTACGCTGAGTTATACTCAGCTCCTCAATCCTACAGTTAAACTTTTATTATAATATTCTGTATCTCTCTCTAGAATTATCATTGCTTAGTTCAATTTTCATATCGGCAAAGGTTGCGCACTTACGTTTATTTTATTTCTATAATCGTGATAGCAGGATTAAGCTTCATTATTATGTTTATATTCCGCATCCAAATCTACCTTAGGATAATGATTAACAACTTTGATCAACTTTAAAGTAACGCATAATGTGTGATCTATCTCTGAATAAAGCTATGGGATAAAAAGGTTGCTAGCTTATCGTTCGATGGTGAATATATAAATGGACAGGTTCATTCTGTTCTTTAATAGATTATTTTCTCCTATCCTTTTACTATAAATATTTAATATGGTTCCGGTTAATTTGTATATATCTATATGACTATGATTTACCCTATGATATTCCTTAAGTAATACCAAAGGGTAAACATTTTTAACTTGATTGATATTATTAAGTTTTATTGACGCTGTATCAGTAAAATGGAATAAAATTTCCGATTTAGTCCTTCCTGAATTATAAGAGTTATTGCTTAACGGAAGTCTTGTTGGCCCAGGGGCGGATGAGTTCTTTCTTTGGAGTTTACCTCAGTACCCAACCAGTTAAGGATATATAATTTAAATAGTCGTCTTATAATAATATAAAAATATTCTCCACTGCGTGTCAATTAACGATCTAAGAATAGCTTCTGTTTATTGTGTGTGAGTATTGTTATCTTTTCTTAGGCTGCGTGAAATGTAAAAGATGGTAGAAATAATACGATTTCATTAGTTTAATTTCTAAGCTTCTTCTTTGTTGCCTTTTCCCCCCTCATTTGAGCAAGTTATTGCTAGCTAACTTATGTATCTTAAAATTTTCCTGTTAAGTGAGTAAAATATAAGATCCTATTGATTTCCCTGAGTCACCTGTTAATTTAAGTATGTAAATATATAGTCACCGTCAGTTATTATAAGAGGAAGGCGATCTACTTCAGAATTTTCTGTTTGATCATTATTACTTAGTTACTATAATTAATAGTTTAGTTTGAATACCCCTGCATATATCCCAATGCTGAAATTATTCTGTTATTCGTGTGAAGAGATTAACCAGGGGTAGTGCCCAACGTACGTTTAAACGCTATAATAATATGCCTATGTGAGATAGTGAAGTAGGGCTATTTCTTTCTAACTAATTAACTCATGTTTGCTCAATAAATAAATATAAAATAAATATTAATCTATTTAAATCATTTACTACTTAATTTTGTTTGTGTGAGAAATATGCTATACTAATAATATAAAAAAGTATAAATATTAGGACGCCTAACTCCTCAGTGAAATAAATATTTATTTAATATCTATCCAGTCTATATTATTATAGTTATGATATTAGTATTCGGGTGTGTTTTAAAAAATTTCGCATTGACTTATACGAAAATAATATATATAATATTATTTTTTGCGCTAGTTTTTCAAGCTCTCGCGAGGAACTACTCTGTGAAATGTACAACATAAAAGTTGTTATTAAGATGGGATCTTGTGTGTGGAAAAATTGTTTTAGCAACACTGAAACCTAATAAAAATGCCAATATTTGATGAAAAATGGAACTTGATAACACATAAATAGCTCGCAGCTCTCACCATTACTGGTTGTTGTATCTCTCAAGTGTAAATTTAGTAGTCACAATCAAATCTTATTCTTGGATCATTTAAGTTTTATCGTGATACGAGCTATCGTATACTTGTCGAGATATTCGCTCGAAAATCAACTGTTGAAAGCAAATCGGCAATAGTGCATTCTTGTGACCCCCAAGTTGTGGATTTGGGACAAAATTGTTTTTTCACGAATATAATTGTTATCCTATGACAATTCGCAAATTCACGAGAAATAAACACAATTTTGTCAATTCGATAACATCATATTCTGGGCAGGAGAAAAATCATAAGAAAAGTGGAATAATTGGTGAGTGTTATAATCATTATTCGTTCATTATAAACTCATAGAAACACCAAGGAAGAATATAGACAGGAAATGAAGTAAAGATAAAGGTATCAACAAAGAAGGCCTTTTCCAACAATGAAACAAAAACCAGAAATAGCGCTGAGGAAGTTGAGCTATATAATTTAACAAAATATTTAACAGAAAGATTAAATAAAGGAGCGGAGACCCCCCCGAAAAATAAAAATAAAGGAATACCAATTTTACTCAGATAAACCAATTTTACCAGAAAGAATCTTATGGTTATTATTAGAGTATTGTTGCTTCCCTGGTTTTCGGTTAAGTTGAGCGAAAGTTTGTGGCCTTAGTAACACGTAACGAAGGTTCCACCTCCGCGGTGCTGCCTTCCGCGGTGCGCACTACATTTAAAAAAAATATTATCATACAAAATATAAGAGCAATAATACCTACACGACTTAACCTCGAGACTTCTTTAGATAAATTAATAAAAATGAGTTATCTCTCGGTTATAATACTCAACAAAGACTAAGTTTCTAGAAATTTTTACACCACTCTCCCTCCTCAGAATACTACCAACAAGAGCTTACTCAGCAAAAATTTTTAAGAACTTTCCCTTTTGACTCGCTCGGCGACTTCGACTCTCCGTGAGATTTCTCAGAGCCTCTTAGGTTTTCTCTCTCATTCTGCTTCTGCGCTCCGTTAAGTTCTATACAAGTTCACTCGACACTCATGAATTTGCATCAGTATTTATGTTCAAGAGAGTCTCCTTGAATTTGGTTGGTGTTGGATTGATATCTGAAACCATCTGCTTACATGTCTAAAGACACATCGTTTTACTTACTCAAAGCTTTTTAGAATTTTAAGATAAAGACATAATAATACTTCCTCTCAGTAGGAGTCTTCTTTTCTCATCGATAAATTGATTGATCTGAGATATGAGATAACTATTTTTCTCCGCATTGATGTTCACTCGTTGAACGGATTCATGAGGTAACTCGACTGTGTTACCAATTTATAAATAGAATAAATTGCGTTATCTATTTTTATTGAAGTGTGTAAAATTTTTCTTCTCCCAATGCATTTTCTAAACTTTCAGTCAATCTATAAATATTTGCATTTAGAGATATATTTCACTATGACTTTTCTCTCCATTCCTAACAAGCGCTTTAGATACCATAAGCATATCAGTTCTTTTCCTCAAAAATATATGGTCATTTTGAAATATAATGGTGTGAACCTCGATATAATCTGCCATAGTAATATTATGTTCAGGAAAATGTGTTTAACACTCAAATGCATTGCGCACGAAAAAAAACTGATCGATATGTAATATAACTAATCAATTTTGGGAACGTTAACTCTACCAATAATAATATTGTATAAAGGTTTGACTATAAGAAAATTTGTAAATAAATTTTCTAATTAGCTAGAATTAACGGTAATGCAAAGTTTCAATAAGATTAAATATAAAGGTTACTTCTACTAATCCTATAAAATGTAACTAATTTTTTTTCTATTAATACCTCAAATTAGTATCATTGTACTCCGATAAGCCGTATTCATAAAATGTCATCATTATTTAGTTAAACAGGAAAACAATTTTAATAAATAAATAAATAAATTTTTCTGTTACTTTTATTTTATGTAGATATTAGTTGCTCCTATGTTTAATAAATCAAAAAAGGTGCTTATTACTTTTAGTACAAAACTAAATGCTCCATTCAGTAATCACGTGATTTTGTTGTGACACCACTCCTTCATATATTTATACATTTCATGGTTCAATTTGAAATTTATATATATGTAACAGTGTCTTGAATATATTAATTATAAAAATTACCATTTTTCTTCCTAAATATTTTTATATAAGTACAAACATCTATCCCACTTCAAATGATTTTTTAGTATACGTTCATGTCTTCTTGTAGGCATCTGTCTGAGTGTTGATCCCCTGATAAAGACTGTAGCAAATACTTCTCAGGCAAGACCATAAATTGTCAAATTATTTAATCATTATTTTCCATACGATTTTTCCAAACGAAAAAGACCACCATTTGTCATACATATCTGTTAAAAATGTGTAGAAAACAACCTTTTCACAGTTATATTAACTGAACCAGCTCCAGGTCTCGGTGTGTGAAAGCGAAGATCCCGATGTGACTTGAAAGTTTGTGTTTTTAAAGAAGTATTGCACAAGCGCTATTATCACTCCAAAGATCCCCATCCCATAATTTGTCGAAACGATAGTAATTAATAGTTTTTCCAGCGATTTTTTTCTTTTTTCACAAGGTGTAGTTAAATTTTTTTTTATAGAAGAATAAATAAAGGCAACAATAATTGATGTCTGTTTCTCAAAAGCAGAGAGATTGCACCGCCTTTTTTGTCTCTTGCACTAGGAGGTCTGACCCAATAGCTGTATTGTTCCCTATTTCGAACCTATACTGAACAAGTCGTACCGATGCCGGTTGCAAAAGAACTAGCTTTAAATTCTTGAGGGGCCTATGAAAAACCGACTCATGCATACTATGTAATTGTCCCTTGTCTATTCAACCTTAAATTTTGGGTGTAATCTTTCCCTTTGTTATGGAATGTCTACGTGGAGTACTCGCCACAATTATTCTATTCTCTTTTCCAAGATCATTTATGCAAATCATCTATCTCTCATAAACTCCAAGTTCTCTAATGAGTTGTACTATAGAGGTTGGAACATTTTCTAAGAGAGGGACTAACTTATGTTCTAGTATTCGCGTTAGTAGAGTGTTCTATGTTGATTAATAATGCTTCTTGCAGCGATGTCGTGTCGTTCCAGGTTTTAAATCATTTTCTATTTGATTCGAAGTTAGTTGATTTACGCTCGCCTCTTGCTTTCCCCCTGCGGCGTTGAGAAGGCAAATGCCTCTTCACCCCAGATTTGTGTCTATCCCTTCGCTCTGCTAGTGCTATTCAATTGTTCAAATCCCTCGCCCCTTCCATCTTCATCATCTGTTCCAAACTCCCAAAGTGTGCTAATTCTTAAGATGGGTGGATGTTTAACTGAACTACTAGTCTGAGTTCCGAGTATAACTGAAACTGCCAGACAACCCTAGCATATCTGTTTTTTCGTACATAGTGTTGTTTTCATTCTTTTTAGGTATTTTTTAGTCTATAAGGGATTATAACTCAATACGAGCACATCACTGACGTGAAATATCTTTAGGCACTTATGTGCAAGATCTGAACATAGCCAATTGCTATTGAGTACTATAGCTTGGAATCCAGAAAGTACATGCCTCTGCCATACCCTACAGATAGGTATTGATCCTGACTAGATCACCCGCCCATATTCTATTTTCCACGCCCAATTATAAGACGATTCTTTCCTTCATTTTCTATATGCAATTTTCCCTTGTCAGCTAATTTATGCTATAACACAATCCTCGCTTCTCTCTCTCGTGATAACGCAAAATTTCCTGGCAAGTATATAGGCTGATCTCTGCTAATGTAGTGTCTTATTATAATGAAGTTCTGTTACACTGTATTCATAGCTATGGGTAGTTCAGCCTGAAGCCCCAGAAGCCATCCAATTTGAGTCTGTTTGTGTGAGGTTTTTTTAAAGTATAATTTTCCCTTACTCAAGTGGGTTCCGCAGTTTTTAAGTTCTCCTCCCTTGTGTGAATTCGATGCACACTACTGAGCTGACATTCGTCGTGTATTACGAGGGCTTGACTCAAAAGTCAGGATTTCCCACCGGTCATTGTGTAATGTGGAGGGTATCCCCTCCTGATCCCAAAAGTAAATATCCCACGAGGTTAGTCTGCCCCAGGAAAGTCAATCTGAATGCGAAATTGCGCATTCATATTATATTTCATGTTAACGAAGTTCTTTGTGATACGTGGCTTACTAAGATCTATGAATGCGATTTTGGAAACAAAGTGGAAAGACACACTGACCTTATCCCCAATACTTTTGTGTTCCAAGTACTTTGAGCTTTACAAATGAATCGGTGCCTTACTGTGTATACTCTCCATGCCCACATAATGAGATCAATCTTATACCACTGACGCACACAATAACTCATACTCAATTTAGAGTAAAGTCATATTATAGTGGGGGTAGGGTAATCGTTTTAATATGTCATTATATGAGTTTCTTTAGATTTATTCGGATTTAAGCTCATAGAACTACTTCCGCTGAATACATTGATTGAGAAGCCCTCTCTGAGAACATAGACTTCAATGTCATCAATAGCTCATGAGATGTACGAAGAAACACACTTTACAATTCGCCAAAATCTTCACTATAATTAAGCCCTTGATTAACTTAATAAACTGATGAAGATAGCTAATCATTGCAATGATCTCGTGCAGCATCATCCATATGTACACAAGCTTATTTAGAATGCAATAGCCAAATAGGTTAGTGGCGACATATATTTGTTACATGGACATTCATAATTTCAAATTATAGTCTCAGGAAATTTCAATAGTATGCTTAGCGTAATTTCATCATTTAATGAATCATATAAAATAGAATTTAAAAACCTTAAATCTAGACAATAACATCACTAAACAACTTATCTTCTATTCCATTTCTTTTCTAAATTTCTCTAGCAGAAGTTCTCAGTTTAAACAAAATAAACTTAACAGATTGTTCCAATACAGATAAAAAAATAAATATATCACAATTTTATCTCAACTTATCCGTATCTACATCCTTACACTCCTACAGCACACTTACTTCTAGTTCTAACTTATTATCTCTCTTCAATATAAAATCCCCTGATATGTCATTCTTGATCACTGTTTGAATATGCGATAAAAAATAATCCCTGTGAATATCGATATCAGTTCTTGGTTCACTCTGACCTATTATACTATATGCATTACCCTACGATTCTAATCGCTATAGAAAAATAACCTGAATGTCATAATATATATTCTCTTATACTTCCAAAATCATAATACTCTAATTAACAATTATTCTTTCTTTGGATACAAACACAAAGATTAGACCGCTTATTCGATACTATATAGAGAATGCATTCTACTAGCTAAATTTCCTGGACCCTATGATGTAAAAAGAAATACATCTTAATTCGACATCATGATAGCGCACGTGTTAGGCAACACGTAACCCTTTTTAAGAAAAATGTATCTTTGATATTTACTAAGTGAATTTCAGAGTTGATAAAATTTGACCCCAAGTTACTCCTATCACAGCAATATAAGCGATATAGAACGTAGAGACAACCTAGATATTTCATTCAGAAACAGCGATATTAATTCATACTCAACATGCAGACAGGAAACTTGAAGAACGTTCTTAAGGGACTATCCAGTTTCGAAAAGACATACACACATATATGAAATCTTTACAAACCGACAAGAAATGGGCCAGTACTTCTAAATTTGGTCTAATTTGATTATCTGTTGCATGAAAAGAATATTACTAGTGGTATACTAGCGGTTCAAGGAAGCTTTCTTCTACACTTTTATACACCATGGTATCTCTTGATTTACAATTCTAATCATGGTGAATTAAGAGTAAATGTTAGATAAATAGTTAATTTAGAGATCGATACATACTACGATCACTATTTTAAGTTATGAATTGTTAACCCAACATATAGCAAGTTATATTTCAAATTTAATAAGATGACTAAATATGTATAAATTTTTTCCACTAAGACTTATATTGGAAAGTTATATATATGATAAAAAGATTAAAGGTTCTATTCCCATGTATTGTGATGAGGTCATTAAACTATTATTGTCGGCTTTAGCTCTCTTTTTGCATTTGAGTGGTTTAACTAACAATATGCTCTGCAGACATAGTACAGGATGATATTGACTGAGATGAACCCATCATTCTTGTCCTTTTCTTAAATACGTATTTAATAAGACGAGATATATATACGGTCAAGTATAGATGTACTTGTGAAACCCCAAAATGAGCATAAATAAGAGTAAAGAATATAGGCAGTACACCTGTCAGATCCGTGACATGATACGAGACAAAGAAACTAGTTATACAAAAATACCACTAGATATAAAACACTCATATATGTATTTTCGCCATGCATGAGTACAGTGTTATTAAAGACATGGGTAATAAGAAAGTTAGGGCAATCTAATTTAAGCCGATCTTCTTTGAACCCATTCTTATTCTAAAAGGTTATTATTAATTAAAAGGTTATATATCCATATATCAAGGTTATCATAGATTAGAGAGAGATTGTCTTTATGCGAGAATATATATTAGATTTAAGATTCGATCATATGAGAGTTTAATATGAATTCAATTTATTAACCATTATTGCATTGTTATACAATGATAAAATTAAAGTTCATAAACTCTATGTATATGTAAGACCAAACATATATATAGAAATTTCTCTGACATTAGAGAATGATCGGAACACTACTATTTATTTATTTATTGAATATGATTTAAGATGAAGTAGAATATCTTACATATAGACTACTTAGATATACTTTGTGAGCAAATTTAAGCAAAAAGCATATTATATAAATCAGGTTACAACAATTAAGAGAATGATTAGAAGTTATTGCCAAATTATCGGTATAGGTAGGAAGCTCGAGTATCATGTATGATTAACTAGAATCGTTGCGTGCGTATTTACGGAACTACCGATCAAAGATATAATTAGACATACACCATAATCCTATCACATCATACCATGATAACCATCATTAATGGGAATATATTGAAGAGAGGATAACAAAAATGTAAACAGGGTTTCAAGCTTATGGGCAATATTATCACATCAGCATCACTTATAATATACTATATCATAGAGAGATATAAAATTGAATAAGAGTCTTATACTATATGATTGAGATCATAAAAACAATGATGAAACCCTAAAAGATATTAGGAGAATATAGATTATCCTATAAAGTTGATAATATGATATTATCCACAATATATAATAAATAATCAAGATCACTAAAATTACGAGTAGTGTGCCAAGAACATACATAAGTTCGGATACAAATAAATGAAAATACATTATATAATAGTAAATAAATCCAATAGGCTTGTAACAGTATTCCGTCTCTAACTCTAGAGTTCATCTAACATCTACCAATATCAAGATTGCTCACATCTCAATTTTATAGTTCAATTGCGGACAGTCTCGGAATAGAGAGCATAACGCGGTGGAGAACACAGAAGCACAGAGAATCGTAGCGTCGTTGAGAACATCCTTTCTTATATATTGCCTGCGTGCATTACGAAGAAAGAGCTTACTCCCACATGTGCAATTTGAGATATGCCCTACAGGCGAGCAAATACCAAAGCTCACAATAGAGCTCCTGTAGGCGCCCCTCACAACTCAAATAACTCTATTCTTGATACTCGTTATAGGTATCAACGCAAGACATCTCCCTAAAACGAATGATAAATAACCCCCACGCTCAACACTGAAACTATACACTATAGACAGTATAAACATACCATGCCAGACAAGCTATCCGCAACAAGTAATATTTCGCAAACTACACAGTTTTGGAACTTATTTAAAGAAGCTCACCGCGCTGATGCTAAGAGAACAGAGTAACTCCAAGCCAAAAGCTTAAGACACATGGACATTATGGAAGACTAAGTGGGCATATCATCTCTAGATTTGATAATGAGGTGGTCGAAGCATCGCTTATGAAGAAAGCGGAACTAGAAGGAAAAGAAAGAATAGAAAGAAAAAGGTATCCAGTGGGAATGATATCGGAGATTTGATAGATACACGTGGCGCGATTCAAGACTACTTCCGGGGAGGTGTAAGTTATTTATACATTTAGTAATGCCTTATACAAAATTCTCAGATAGATATACAATACTTATTAAGATTTGGAAATCAGAGTGTATAAAATATCACTTTTATCATTAAAACAACTTATTTAGAGAACTAAGAGGGAAGAAACTGGGTTGTAATTCTCGCAAACTATAACTATGTATGCTCAATAAGAATAACTTGACTAAGATGAAGCAGAATTAGCCTCATAGTATCATAATAGCATTTCGTATGTGAACATTATTAAGAGATACATAATGCGTGTTATGACAGTGAAAGAATTGATTGGAAGTGTAGGGAACATAAGACACAACATCGTCGTTCATGCACATTTATAAAAGTGCGTTTCTCATAGGTAGACTTTATGAGTGTGGACATGGATGATACACACCACTCTATGCGGCGAGACTAATCCTCACAGAACATACACGGTATAGTTATATATTTAGGTATGAAACGAAAGCACCATCGCGGGAGTCTGTAAACGGAAACGAGCAGATGTAGTTTTATATTTAACAAAGTGTGATATAAGATAAATTTTGTTAGGCTTGTGAAATGGTGTCGGACATGCCTTAATAGGGTTGACGTTTTTAAATATTACTCGGCATGGGTGGATGGTTTTGGGGAGTGAACCTTTAGACGGTTCCTAAAAATAAGAATTTATCAAAATTGCATATTTAATTCGTAATAAATCAAAGTATTAGCAAATAATCTACTAATTAAGAATGATAATACTTCAAATAAAATCTTTACTCGCTCAAACGTCTTTTGGATGCTAAGTGCTTGACAGATTTGTAATGAATAAGGTGCAAAAAAAAGGAGGAGTAATTTCAGGCTAAATTAAATACAAATATTTATATCATATTATAATAATCCGCATAATCAAGCACATTTTTAATTCGATTTGCATATCGCACCACCAAGGCTAATAAATTTGATTAATGGAAATTTAGCAGCAAATAACGTTCCATCAATCGATATCTACGAAGAATTTTTATATTCTCCACCTTATATTCTTGTCTATAATATATTAAAAATAATAGCCAACAAACTGTTTATTATTCTCTCGACGAATTCCTTTTCTTAGCAGGCGTCTCCTCATTTTCTAATAAAATGAATGCATATACCACGACAGCGGTAATTTGGAATAGGGTGCAACTTTTATAGGATTTGGCATGGAGCAATGTTTGGTTAGTGGAAATTTGACTGGGAAAGTGAATAAAATAGTGTGATCTCGCTTCTTCTCTCATTCTCTCTGCAAACAAATAGAGTGTTGTTCTAAACTTCCATAGCATTTTACTCGAACTGTAAGTTTACTTAAACTCGATCTACATAATGAGAATATCCATGACAAAAGAAGTTGTGTGAGTAAAAATATAACCGATATCTCTCTGCTTAAGAAATAAAGAAAATGGTGGATATGGATGGTAGAATTCATTGGTAGTTGCAAATCTTCATCTCCTTGTCACTCCTAATTTCTATACAAATTTTCGATAAACAATATTCTGACAGCGTCAGGAATATTTCGCATATATCGTGGTAGAAATCAAATGAAAAACAGCCGAAAGAAAAATTAACCTAGTTTTATCATTTTATTGTAAGGGCAGTTTATAAAGCAAATATCGGTGACATATTTATCTCAATTAGTCGAGTTAAGGGACACATATTAGTGTGTTACAAATATTTTGAAAATGTTCGTAAAGATGGGATTGATGAATTCAAAAATCGGAAGGAAAGAATGAAAATATTGTGAAATGAAAAATATGCTCTGAAAACACATTCGAGGAAGGCACAAGGAGGAGCAGAAATAGATGATTATAATGACGTCTGATATTGTTGAAGCGCTATTACTTTCCGGGTTATCACAAATTGTGCACAATTGTAGCTGCCAAAATTCATTCTGCTCTCAACATAAGAAACAAATTTGCCACTAGGGGCAAACGCAATAAAAAACAACACCTCTAGAAAAGAGGGGTAATGTGCAGGGGAACTATTAGGGTCATGGTTTCAATAATTCCAATTGATTCAAAACGTGAAAACCTCAAACTACTCACACGAAGTATTGAGCAAGTGTTATCTCTATTAAGTACGGTCCAGATCTACAACACCAAACTACATAACAAAAATTAAGCTGCATCTATTACTTTTCCATTTAAAGAAATAACCTTCAAAGAAAACTGATTTTCCCGAAAGAAGGACAATCTCCAGAAACTGAAATAATAATTTCATTCTAACCATCAACATTAGCAATACTTCGATTGAGGAGCCAAGTTATAGAAACGTTGCGTCTCAACGTCTCAAAAGAAATTCCCTATTAAGACATTTTAATAAGGAAAAAGACCATACGATTGAATGAAATGTTCTATTTCTTCCGTTTAAATTCTCTGGGTCTTCCCCCGGTGTGCAAAATTGGATATTATTTGTCCCCACTTAAAAAAATGAAGTTGGAGAAAAATCATTTAATTTAATTAAAGTAATCCGTATAAAGGATCAATTCACTCAATTTACTAATAATTTGCTTGATGAATGGCTACTATCACCAAATCAATCTGCCTTTACTTAAAATCGAAACACAGAAGATTCTCCAAGTATACATTACTGAAAAATATATATGTATATATATTATAATCCCTCATGGAAATCACCGCTTAATGAATTCACTATCCTGACAAGTTGCTCTATTATTACGTGTGTATGTTTCGCGTAGGCTCCCTCCCGAACCCCTCATAACTATATCGAGAGTTCTTAACCGATAATCCCCGTTGTTTTACTTGCCCTTCCAAAAAAATTATAAATAATTTTGTAAACCCTTGCCATTATTTTTATTCCCCTAATTTGCCCTTTGATGTTAAAATAAAAAAATTCTGTTAGGCCATAATACTCCACTATTTAAAATAATGCTAAATATAATTAATAATATATTATATATATATATATATATTTATAAATAATATCATTATATATATTATACTATATATCATATAATATATATATATATATATATATAATTATTAATATATATATATAATAATATATAATATCTTCCAACCAATCAAGTTCATTACAGTAGAAATTAAATTGTTAACCAATTTTAGTTATGGAAACACTATTAACACCTGGCCTACTGTTAATATATTAAATAATATATATTTATAATATATATATAATTTAAACTTACTATATTAATTATATACTATATTATATAAATATATATATATAAATATATATATATAATATATATATATAAATAATATTATATATAATACCTATATTAATATATATTAAATAATTTTATATTAATAAATTAATTAATATATATAATATTTAATAATATTAATATACTTATAATTAATACGTATTACCCCTAAGTTTATCAATTTTCTATATCTAAAAACAGAGGATATATAGTGTGTGTGTGTAACATCTGATCTATAACTTACCTATATATATACAGTGATTCATTATTAATATAATTTACTAGCTTATACGATACATACGTCGATTATTACATAATACAATCCGTATTCTCTCCTTCACTCTAACTCCTTCTAATAATTATAACCTAATAAATATATATATATGATATCATATAAATACTAATTATAATAAGTTACTATCGAGTAATAAAACCTAATACAGTATAAATAATTAATTAACTATACTTATCATAACCGAAAACTTCTTATAATGTAAAATAATGTTTCCAAAAATAGTTAAACTAAGTATTTTTTTTAGCGAAATTCCAATTAATTTATAAAATTTATGTATTGAAACTTTACCTGTTAAATAAGATAAGTGGTATATCTTCATCTCTATCTGATAAGTATGACCTCTATGAGTGTATCCAACTCAGTTACTGCTTGTCTATAATCATCTTAGCATTTCTTTGTTCTCGTATTACACTCTTGTTGGTGTGCACCACTGGCTGATTGCATTGAGTAACGGTGCGATCAAAGGCCCGACCACCCACCGACGCACGCAACCCCCGCCCAAAGGTTAAAATTTTTATCTCCCCCACGGTTAGTCCTCCATCCGCTACTCTCTCTGCCAATCGCGCATTAGTGTGTTTATTTTAGCTTTTTCCCCTTACCGTCAGCTCACCTCCAACGAAGGATATTTCTTCAACGCTATATTCCATCATACAAAGTTTCCGTCCCTCCAATACAACATGGCGTATCTCTCTTCATTATTCCCGCCCACACTTCCAGGAAGCTGAACGGGGTTCCCGGGCCGCGTAAACAGGAACCCTACCCTACGCTAAACCTATTTTTAAATTTAAAAATATTTCTCAGGAAGCTAAGGTTCTGAGATGCATGTGTGTCCATTATATATAGAATTGTATTTGAGTAAAAAAGTTAGGAGGTAGTTGCCTTGGAGAACTGTTATTTCTATACGCCAGACAATTCTATTAATTATAGAGAGACGACTCCAATGTTGGCAAATATACATGTTCGAATAAGGATTTGGTATAATATTTAAAATAATAAAATATAATACTAATTTAATGAATAAATATAAACATTGAAACATCCTCCAATAACTGTCTTCTGTTAATATTCTGTAATCCAAATCCCACTCGATGCTTATGTGAATCAAGCTACAATTCAATAAAATAACCAATATTTCGTATTAATAATTAGCATTATATAATAATTAGATTCCTCGAAGTAATTAATACTTGATATCGCTTGAATCATCTCAATGATATATATTTCGAAATAAATGTCTTTGTCCAAGGAAATCAATAACAATAAATAATCTATTATTGTTAATAATAAAATAGAAATTTGTAGTACATTTAAACTGGTCTGTCACTGTAATGAAATAACCTTTGTGAAGAGTGTTGATAAATAAACAAATTCGCTTTAGTCGACCTAAACAATAATGACTACACTGGAATGCTGTTATTAACTCGCTAGAAAAAGCTACAAAAATTAACCTCAAGTGGTTTTCTACAAATTCATTTGGTTAATATCTATTAGTTACTAAATTATCTAGTATTGACTACTTCATTAACTATAAATCGGAAGAAATATGAGATATAATTTTTTGATAAATATATATAATATTATTATTAGCATTTACCGTCACTCTTTTAAGTACTACTAGTATTTATTGGTTTACTAAGCGATCGTACTCGCTTTAATATACCTAATGATTCATTAACGTATAAACTTCTGTTAAATAATTATAATACCACTTAATTCCTATCAAAAATTTAGTGCATCCATTTATCATTTATCATTGTGCCTTGCTGCCTGGGCTCTTCATTAACAAAAATATTGATGACCTACTCGCTTTCTCATTTATACAATACTATGAAAACTCGCACACAGCCCACCCTCGCTTTCCCCGGCAAGCACTTAATGTATTGTATGTACTAGCAACCACCAAAAATTCTTTTCGGCCCCATATATCGTCGCAAAATGTGCTTGATATAGAGAAAAAAATATGTCTTTATAATGGTTTGAATCGCATCTCTCTTTTGTATTTTGAAATATTCTCTCCAAATATATCTCTCAATATATTTCTATCCCTATACTTGTTTCTCGACCAATCATTGATTGGCTGTCTCTTGAGTGTATATCGCCCATCCCGCTTAGCACGGCTGTCTATCCTCACGATCAAATTACCAGCCTATTCTACAAATCAATCGTTAACATTAATTTACTGATAGTTCCTCTTCCCATTGTCTCCTTTGCCCTATACCCCCAGGCAAATGTATGTGTATTTTTATGCAGGGTCTACTCAATACACGGACCACCGCATCAGAACCATGGACGAGGGTAGGTATTAAACAAAAAGAACCGCCTCAATGTCTACCATAAAAAATAAGACCTACACTATAAAACTCTTTTTGAGAATTCTGCCCAGCGTATGCTACTGTTGAGTACCAACCTACCCTGTACAGCCCACGATATTTAAGGTTTGTGTTTTTGAATTCAGCTCATCAGGTTAATAAAAGGAAATGCAAAGAAATTAAAAGAAATTCATAAAACGATATATACATAAAAAAAAGGTACCCAGCTGTTGCACATAAAAAATAACACACCTTTCTGATTAATTACTTTTTTTCCTTTTGTTTATAAAAAAGCTAAAATAATGTTAATCATACTCCACTAAATAATAGATAATCATAATCTGTAATCTAAGCTATATCTTATATATTAATGTGGGCTCAGTAAATATACTTGCTATGCTTTATCACTACTCAGAATTTGAATAGTAATCTTTATCAGTATAAGTTATCCTAATTATAATTTACACCTGCATCGCAAAATTAACATTAAAGTATACCGATAGCTACATAAGTTGCGAAGTGAATAAAACACTAGCCTATATTATTTCAACTAATAACATATAACAGATGTAGTATCGCATATATAAAACTAGACTAATTAATACTCGCATAGTAGATTATAATTAGTACAGCACATAATACGCTACTACCTAAATATATCATAAACTAAACAGATCTATATTGTTTCGATCATAGTATGCAATAGGTTAATAAATTATACTGACTATATAAATACTGGTTATAAAAACTGTGATTATTAATGGTAATTTATGCTAAGTCACTATTTATAATAGTTTATAAGCGTGCATCAGGCGGGTGACCAATGTCGACTGGGCCCACATTTTATAGCAGGGTCACGGGGTGATTAGTCCTACTACCTTTAAATATCTTTGAGGTATTGAATCAATTTGAGGTAAATTTAATTTTAATTTTCAAGTCAAATTTAGTAACTCGATCATAAGTAATACTATATTGAAGAGATACATAGAGAGAGATTTATAGCATAATGAAAAATTACGTATCCAATAATCGTACGTCTCTCATATTTCCTGCAGATAGGGGGTTCACATCCGAGTATCTTTACCACATTTTTATTCGTTAATTTGTGTTAATAACACCATTTTCATGTTCCTTATATATACTGTTGCTTTGTAATTTTAATCTATTTAGGTGAAAAATTTATATTATTAATTAAACGTAGAATTAAAATAATTAAGATTGATTCTATTATAGTGGTAAAGAGAATTAAATTAGTAGTTAAATATTCAGATGTCGAAATTCACCCCCTCATATATGTGTGGTCTGATTCACCCACTCTCTAGGTTTGACGTTTAGGATTAGCCTTTATTTAAAATTTAATAAACTATTTAATTTATTAGAATTACATATATTTGTTATATGTCTCAGAGTGATTGCCTTATGCTTCTCTTTTCTAATATAGCGTGCCACACATTTTGTTAATCTTTCTAAAATAATAAATAAAAATAGTCGCATGATACAACAAACGAAGCGTTTGCATTATTATGACAGAGAGTTGTATTTGAGGGATGACACCTAGAACCATTGGTGTATAACTCCAAGGCGTACGGCTACAAGCTCATTGTCATCGCCCCTGCGCCGACCCACGCTTGATAGATTAAAGGAATCTCTTATGTATAACTATATATATACTTCTATTCCTAAGCACTTAATGATCTTAAGTATAAATAGACATCCACATTTTCATAAGTTTTTAGAAATAGTAAGACTCCACTCAAGTGAGTCCTCCGTAAGAACTCAGTTATTAACATGTGAAAGAACAGTTTCAGTATAATACTCGTGAAAGTAGATGGTCATAGTTGATATCTTATGATTCGTCAGGAAGCAGTATCACATGTTCTTTGGCAATGAGACCATAGATGTAGATGTTACCGATTTTTGTTTCTTGTGATCTTTGGCTCCATTGTTTTATTTACTTCACAGTTCTGATACAGATTCTTTCATAACGTCTTGTCTGATCTGTGGTGTTCTCTCTAGATAACCTCTATTTATTTCATATATATTATTCACTAAATATATTGAAAATAGAATAAGAAGACTTTATTAGTTTATCTCTCATTTTAGAAAAAAATAAGCACAGTTTTTGAAACTCATGATACAACCGTTTATGACTCCATCACTTGAAACCAAGCCTAAAAGTATAGATTGGAGAGAGGACTAAATCTAAGACATAATGGGTCTTTGCTTGTCACTATTGACAGCAGCCTACAGACGTTGATTACTGTTTTCTGCAAGGTTTTTTCATTCACCCTAATCAAGATATATTTCTACGCATCTCGAGCATAAGTGACGAGTAGAGCAGCATCTTTTAGCACTGATAATTCGTGTCAATTTTATCAACGTTTTATCTAGGTTTAGTGATGGACGATTTGTTATTAATTGATAAGATCAGAGTTTTTGCTGTCCCTGAAACTGTCCCTGCTTCCCCAAATTTCTTATGCGGCCAATACGAGAATTAACTTTGCAGCAGGAAATCAATTCTAACGTGACAACCAGTTCCCCGCATAGTCCACAAAGTCGACAATTTTGGGAGCGAATTTTCGAAAAAATTACAAATAATCATTAATTTTGTTAAACTATTCAAGGAGGGGTGTAGGGGGTTTAACCAATTCAAGGAGGGGGTATAAACATGTTCAACCTTATTCTAGGAGGGGAGGGGGTTGTATATATCAGATTACAATAGATTCCCCTTTTATAAACAATCCACTAACCTACCACATTGCATCATCTGAAAGGAGGAAAATTTAATGGTATTTTTTTTGCAGTAAAATTTTTTTTACCCCATTATTTTTTTTTCTTGTTATTTTAAATCTCTTATTTATACCTTCAGTAAAATAATCAATTACACCCCTTTTACACAGTGCAGGCGATCTTATAAAGTATGAATAGCTGTATATAATATGATAATTACTGTGAATTTTAAATAATAGATATAATATATAATAATAATAGAGTTATTTGGGTGGAGCTGGTAAAGCCGGAGACCGAATTTTTTATATTAGTGAGTATAGATTTCTATAATATATTTTTATAATATATTGTTATTTAATTACTCTATATAATGATAATCCTCTCAGTATGATAGTTTCAGACTCAAAGAAATCTCAATAACATTTTGTAAGCCAAGATCTAAAGGAGTTTTCAGAAGGGTGACGTCTGTGCTCTTCTCTCTTGTTAGATCGTTCATGTCTCTTTTTAGTGAATTTGTGCGCAGTCTTTTTATGTTTACACACCTTTGGGGTCAAATAAATATCCAAGTTTTCAGCAAACAAATAATTTATATACAGGCATATTAGCCTTAGAGACCTAGCACATTGCAGGAATGATAATAAAGTCTGATATGTAAAAATAGTTTGAATAATTATGTCAGGCAAATAAAAAAAAAAAAATGGTATCTTTTTTTATTAACAGCAACTTATAAATATATATATATATATTACTATATATATATATTATCATTATATTATATAATATATATATATTATATTTCAATTATCAATATAAACATAAGTAAGTATATTAATATATAGTTATAATTAATTATTATTAATATATATATTAATATATATATATATATATATATTATATAATATTTAATATTATAATATATATATATATTATATATATATATATTATTATATAATATAATTAATTATAATATTATATTATTATAATTATATATATATACTATATATTATTAAATTAATATATATATACTTATATTATTATATATATTATATATATATTAATTATATATCTATATAATATATGTTGTTTAGGCGAGCACTCGGATATTTTTATGCTGCATCGCACTCCACTCCTCGCTACCGCACCCGATAAGGTTTACTGCACCTAAGTCACCTGCTCACTCTCCGCAACCAGTCCACGTCATCCTTTTTAACAGCTTAACCCAGCACCACCACCCAACTCACGGGCACGCCTCTCGTGCTCTTTTTTTTTTCCCAGATGGTTCAGCCGCAGGCGTACCACACGGATCGGACCACCCCAGCGACCCCGCCACGGCACAGCAGCCAGAATTTAGGGTACACCAACTCACGCCCACCGCCCACCCCGGCACCAAAAAACACCCACACCAATACCATTATAGTTAGTATAATCGTCAAAATTTATCTACTTTCACATTAGAGTGATAGCGCTAAGATATAGTTGATATATAAGGCTATTATATAAGATAAGTAGGGAAATAGATTATATATAATAATACAGTTATAGTAAATATAAACATAGAGATAAATAAACAATAATAGTATCCACAGAAACAGAAAAGTAGCATGGATAGAAAAGGGCACCTATTCCCATACTGATAACTACAACTGTCTATTGGTGTATGTATTATATCACATTTTCATATAATAATACTTCTTACTGCATAAAAAATAATAATATTATATTCATTGAGACACTAAATATATATATATATAAGGTAAGCTAAACATGGCACATACCTTGTACAGTATAATACTATTGAAGGGGTATACTGACCGCTATAAAATAGTGAGTGGTATGTACGTATCTAAATATACGTAATATATTATATTATATAATATATATATATAATTATATATCATTATATATTGGATGCAGTATACCATCTTATAGAGACGTCTAAACATTCCTCTTATCGTGAAGAGGTTACATATTATGCCTCGACGGTAAAACCGCATCCTGCCGGCTTCTGCCCTGTAGTGATGTAGTTTGACGCTACCGATGGAATATAATTAGTATGATCTTGTGAAGTTTAAAGAATTTTGTGTCGAAATTAAACAAAATACTTGAAGATGAATCTGAACGATTTAATTTTCATTCAAATTGAGAGAGAAATCTGTATAAACAGCGATCATATGTGCAAAATGTTAGCGCGGTCAAATTTGTATCAACCACATTTTCATCAGTTTTCGACAAAATGGCAACAGAAGAGAATCGAAGGTTCTGAATGTGCGAATATTCTCCCTAAAAGCCCGTACTCTTAGCTTGATCGTTCCTATATTGCTATAACCCTTGTTCTACCCCACAGCAATACGTTCCTCCCCAAATAAGAAACTCGGGGCTTGGGGCCGGAAATAGACACTCTCATGGCACAAGCAATGGCTACCACACAGAAACCCCTAAGCACTGTGTTTTCGTATTCCCAAAATTAACATTCTTACTTGATAGTTGAAACAAGAATATGCTATCTCCATATACACCCACTTGCATATTACAGCAGTGATGTGCAACGCATTTGAGTGAAGAAGGAATCCCAAACATAAAATAAATAGCTCCACGGACTTCGGTGACAGCTTTTCGTCTCGATATAGTACCATTAATCTACGCCGTAAAGAGGCGATAGCCTGTTTTGTACACAAGAATGTCAATGAAAAATGAGCCACGATGTCTCTAATCGAAACAAAGCCGTGAAAACCTTGGTAAATACAACAGAAGAGCTAAGAAACATCCCATGCCTTCTTTGTTAGATAGAATGGAGATGGCCACTATACTAACTATCTTATTGCAAAGCTTACTTAAGCCTACAGTCCGTTTAAAGGCAAGATTTTGTAGGCACAATTTAGAACAAGTTAAATCGTCACTTGTGTTGCAGTTGAAAACTTCAAACCGAATAGTCTATTAATTCGCCTGTACCCAATTAATAAATGAAGGTGATAAAATAAACAAAACCCGAAAGATCACTCAATTACTGGATTGTTATAACTCGTTGAAGAACCACCCTTCTACAGTAAAAGTCAGGTTAATTTCTATTATAACTGCAGACGAATTTTAGCTCAGTCCAGTAGTGATGAAATAGAAACTGCAACAGGCATTAAACCAAAAAACTGGTCTAGTGCCAAATGAGAGCTATGGCAAAGCTTATGCCACCGACACCCAAAAGAGAAAAATACCGATTAAGCGAAATAACAATTTAGGTTGTTCCCTAGGTAAGTTGTGTATAAAGAAGTGAGGGAAAGAACATTGGTGAATAGTGAATCGCCTTGAACCGCTTATTCGATGTATGAACTAATATTGGCAAAGAAGAATTGACCATTTGGCCCTGTCTTCACATTTCTAGACTATCCCCAAGGTGGGGTGAGTTTGTCTTGTGAAGCGCCCCAATCCGATTGAACTAATAATATTATGACAAAAAACAGTAGAATAACCCAAGGACTACCCAGGGGCTGACAAGAAGGGCCTTAAAAATTGGATAGTTGTTTAAAGCATAAAGCCCCTATATCTGGTATAATTAGAGATTGTCCTGAATACCATAGTTATCAAGAGGTATAGTAGTCCGACTTGTAAAACCTTATTTCCATACTAAAAAAGGATGCGGAGGCATGGGAAAAAGAGTTGATATGAGTGAGTGCAAATTCGAATTGGCGTCCAAAAGTCCCCGCGCCGCGCTTCAGGCAAGATTTGAAATGAGTATAAGCAGGTAATAAGTATCTTAATATAAGGGGTTGGTGGGCCTAAAAAAAGTCCGGGAAGAATATTAGATAGTATACTATTATTCATCGGTATATGTGATTATTATATATAATATAATATATATAAATTATAAGTGATAAATATAGCGTATAGTTTAGATAATAGTTAATACATAAGCTAGAGGACGATGCAGTATTGACATGTAAAGAGAGGAAATTAACGTATAGTATATTATGGTACCTCATATAGTATATAATCACTCCTATAGAATGATAATCCACCACATCGAGAATTACAGGGGATATTAAATGTCTCAGAAATGACCCAGTCCTCTCTCTCAGAAGTTGTACAAAACGTGAATGCAAAGAAAACGTCATCAATCTAAGAGATATGAGATAAGTACTATATTATAATAAATAATATATACGAACTCTGTAGGAGACAATATTTTAAGCTTAGAATCTTAATTGATTAATAGTAAAAGGTCACATAATTATAAGTATATGATATGTAAGTAGTTAATAGTATTAGGAAAACCCATAAGGTAATAGTAGATAGTTATAGTACTTATATCTATAATTGTGAAAAGTATCTATTGGAGCTGGTAAGACCGGAATTCGTCATGCGCCCCCACTGGCAAAAACTTTTGAAAATTTACACCCGGTCAAAAAGTTCCTTGAGATTATGATCCAAAGCGACCACACGCAAGATCTACCCCATATGTTCACTGAAGCGGTAGAAGATCCTATTATTTATTCTAGTTAAGGTTTCGCACAGACCGCGGTAATCAGGATCTACCTTAATAACTACTCTTTCTAGGGAGAAACAACCTCTTTGCCTGGAAGACGAACGTGTTACATTTTATCGTTAGAAAGCCACAATCTTTAACTAAAAGAAATGAACTAATAAGTAATGGGAACATATGGAGGACTCGGCCCAATGTTGGGTGAGATTGATGCACTAGATAGGGAGAATGATATTGAACCAGATAGCTTAAAGGATAGTATCTTATACAGAAATATACTCAACTAAATTAAAAGTAGTTATAAGGTTATAAAAGCATATCAAAGAATGTAGAGTAATTATAGACAATTTAAACTTATAGGAATGTTTCTACCACAAAGAATAGCTTATTATGATAATATAATTGACTAATATACGGTATAATATCATAGAACGGTGCATACCGTTTTATTCTATCTGTGGATATTTACTCAGGTATTTCTATATATATAATTTATATATATATAATATTTGTATAAAAGTACTATAAACAACTAGGCGTTCATAGTAACTAATTCCGAGACACTATTGATAATGAGAGTAATAAATAATGATATGTTATATTTTTTATTGTAATAATGTACTATTAAGAAAGTATAAGTATTAGAGACTTAGAAACTAGCAGGAAATAAGGAATGTGCTAAATCAGGTAAATAATTCTGAAAACATGACAAGGTGGCATCGACTATACCTCATTCATAAACTCTATAAGATAAATAGACGTGTCCAATAAAAACATATTTCATCCGCCCGAAAAGCCGCCGACTCGGTTCCCGAAATTACAAAGATTGATGGAATCACCCCCATAATCCTTGAACGCACCATCATCTATAAGACTTTTCAGCTCGCACGAATACAACCATGAGATTACATACCCCTAAACTAGGAAGAACCGGTCTAATTTGAACAAACTTTCCATTGAAGATAAATTTAATTGAATGTGACATCGATACATATAATTGTGAACAAGGAAGACAAATATTAAGAACAGAGTGGTAAACGAAAAGCCACCTCTGAGCAGGAAGTAGGAGTGCAGATGGAAAGGGTTGCCACCGAAATCGTTCTCAAGTCAATAGCGTCATTGTTTGAGAAATTGTAAGACTCGAAGCACAGAGACAAAGATCAGCTTTTCGCGAACGCAGTTTGAAGAAATTGGGGGACGACGAAGTATCAATTGACCATAGTTCTCTTGCTCTGAGTGTATAGGAGCAGCTCCGTAAGTTCCGTGATGTCATCAAGAAGAATACAACTTAATGTGTCAACAGGACTTAATTGCTTTCGCAGGAGACTTATTCAAATGGCTGTGTGCGTGTAGTAAAACCAATGGAATGCGAGTTTACATATATAAGCGATCATAACCACAAGTGTAAGACAATTCGACGCAATTGCTATTTTAGTGTCTCTGGAAAACCGCTCGGGGGCCAAGTTCTGTACCTCCCCATCACAACTATGAACCAGGGTGGCTATACAGGATAATCAAATTAGTACCCCGAGCAACCTAAACTTGAATGAGCTGGAAAAGAGACGCTCGAAATCCCGTGCCATTGAGATAGGCACTTTCTCCTAAATACCTTAATTGTAAATAGGACGTTGCTATATTCTTCTAAGTAAGGTAAGCTATCGTCGAATAGAAGTGTATCGAAGAGAGAGAATGACCCAAACAGGTTGCGCAGCACTTTCTTATTAATAGTGAAGCGCGCGACTCTGATAAAGCGTCTCCCGTGTGTCTCCGCTTACGAAGTGATAAGAAATAAACGATGGACTAAATCAAACGGCTCGCCAATGCAATTCCGACCCGCAACTTCCAATGAACACGTGGTGTTGCATTGGCGAGGTTGTATCAGACATATTTGGAGACATGTGGGTTACTCTTCAGTCTATTAGTTGATTGAAGTTGTTGTGAAAAAGTAGTTCCAGGAAGCTTAATTGGGGACGGATAACTCGTAGTGAGAGAAAGTTTGCTTCTTTTATTCGCCCATGTGGGAACATATTTTCTGCTAAATGGTGCGCTCTGTCGTTGATCAACATTTCTGGCGTTGTGTAGTCCAGTATCGATCCTACCCACTAACCTACTCTTTGCCAGAAATGCATGCTTAGTACAGAGCGCCTGCAACTATCGGTTAGGCATGATTAGATAAGGGCCTGTACCGACAGTGCTTTATCTACACCATATCGTTAGTAAAACTGTGTCTGTGAAGGAACAGTAGAAGTAAATTGTAAAGATATGTCATTACGTCTTTCTGTAATTTGTTTGTGTACTTGTACCGTTCATGTCCTCTAATGGTAGAACTGATTCTATGTCCGATTAATCCTGGCTCTAGCGCAGTGCATACCGTGCGCCTCCGACAAGGACTCGCCCCCGTCTTAATTCCATTCATAAGTACAGCTTTTTCCAAAGACTCCCTGTTTCCTCCTCGGATCGTTGATGGTAGCGAGTGCAAGAACACCATAGTTATGATGAGCGAATGACGATTCTGGGATTACATGTTCAATAACTCTAGAGACGCCATGCGTGGCTACATGACGCCGAGTCACGATTATAACCGTTCGTACCGACCCTAAACCCAAAAAAGTGGCATATCGCACCATGGATTTTCCATTATCTTTCGCTAAGCTGATTCCTAATTATGAAATCATGTTGGCGAAGACACAATTGACACACAGAAGTAGACCCGTTGACTGGAGAAAACTCGGATATGTCGATAAAATTGACAAGCCGAGAGTTACCCCAGAACTTGAATAATATAACCAGGTACTCCCCAGAGTAAACTTTTCTACCTGGTTATATTTGATGCTGCCGCTTATTATAAATTAATAAGGTTTTAAGGAAGGTGTCGACACGGCCACGTGGTATAATGGAGAAATTATATCATCGGAATCATGTGTTCTCGACTAGAGTTTCAGTCAGTTGTGCATCTTATGGAAAGAGGCGACCGTTTTCTAGGCTTGAAAGTGTTGATTAGACAATGGAGTGATCTATCTTGTATATTTATGCAAAGCGGATGATGTCATGAAGAAACATAGAAAGTTTTTTTTCAACAGATATATAACCCCGATTAACAGCACTGATATAATGCTATAATAGAGATCTAGTGTTACCAACCCAGTTGTCCCACTTTGTCCAGAAAAACTCCCTTTGCTAGCGCGATTAAAGTCAAGAGCAGGATTAAAGGATTAGGTGTAATGATGTTAAATTTGAAAACTTCGGTTTACAACGAGAAGGGTAAGATGGTGAAACATAAGTCGAGCGTGCTTAAGAATTGGTTAGTTTGATTTGAGATATGTGATAGGTTCCTTAATTAAACTGTTTCCAGATCGTTTGTGTGAATATTTCTCTGCTGTTGCATATTGAGTCAGTACATATGATATCTGAGTCTAGCATTTATGCTTCCTCTCATTATGCGTGAGTCTCCCCAAGTCTTTACTGTATCAAGTTCCACCTGCATCAGTACGTGGGTAAGTTCAGTAGAAAAATAGTTTTCTCGGCGAATCAGAATATCTATACTGGCAGCTGTTTTGAAGCATGAGGCCATTAAAGTTCTTGGAAGTCCTGCTCTTCAGTGATTGTGGAATGATGTTACTCATTGCAAATCGAATTCAAATTATGTTGGATGAATTAGCTACTGTTTATTTTTGGAGATTTAATTGATATGCCCAAAATCTCCTCTAATTTTGGTGTAGGAAAATTTCATCGCAAGAAACTCCTCTTGTTTCCGGAGCGTTTGGATACTTTCGCTCTTAGTTTGGGGATTGTGCTACTGTTCATTGAAGAACTATACTCTCAATTTTAACCGATATACCACAATTTTTGACTTCCACCAGAGTTCATTCTCTTGGAGTGGATGATTTCCATGAAATAAATTATTGAAGTATGTTAATAATGTTATTAAAAATGTTTTATGGTTCTCACATCATACGTTTAATTTTTCTTTGGAACATAATTCTCTGCTGCCAATATCTAACAGGATCTTGTGTTGTCACATCAATTATATAAGAGTGAAGGAAAAATTTTACGGAATGATCGGCATATCGTACCAGAACGCGACATACTTCCAATACCCTCCTGTATCCACCTGACCAAACCATCTCCAGTTCTTTCAAATTATTCTCTACATTATATGCCAACATGTTATGTTAGTACCAGGGTAACCCAAAGATTATTCAACACCATAGCCAATAGACCCCTCTCTAAATACGTTCCAATTCCAATCATCTTATTTGAACTTAATTTTGTACACCTAATTACCGCTCTATAAGATATATTAGCGTGCGGAATCGTGAATTCAGATTTGGTTTGAATTATAACGAATTCGATACTCCTACCTAAAATTCCATCTAGCAAAGACGATCGAAAGTTATGGAAAGTGGTATCTACCGATTCTATGACCCAGCATAGTTATCACGTAAATTACGACACAAGGTTACACCAGGAACCCAGTTGATTTAACCGCCCTTCGTGTCTAACATAAATTTACTCACATTATCACCATTTCAGTCGTAAAAGCGCCCCCTCAAGCTATATCTTTTTCTTATAATAGACCAATTACAAACAAGTAAAAGTTTAATTGGCGAAATTTATAGTATGAAGAGATGCATTAAACGATGTTTTAAGTCTGAAAAAAGACATCCGCCCAATGTCAACCCAACTCTGAAAGGCTGACTATTTCAACGGTCTTTCACTGACAGTTTAATAACAAGGTAGTAGGGCCTGTAGAGTGCTTGAGCCATGACAGGGTGACGGTCAGTCTCCAACTATTAATTCAAATCATTACTCTTAGCACCCCACACACACACCGGTAAGGATCCACGCGACACCGCTGGCATAATCAAGTCTTCACCCATGGAAAACAAACCCCTCGCCTGCCGCCCACCCGCCCAGCAATCCTTACTCTGAACCTAGTCACTTCACCAAACAGCAATCACCGAATACTACAAGATAAAATACACCACAACTCACACACACCAGTACCATTACCTCTTAATAATGTGGTAAAATTAAAAACTTATCACACATCGCCTTTTTAAATACCATAGACACTACACGCTCAACACTTACCGACCGCGCTGGCAAACACAACCACACAAACACCCTGCAACACCCAAAGCGATCCGCATTTTACTTATATCCTCATATATAGTAGGAGCTAAGTCAACTAAAAATTTTTACATCCCTTTAAACCCAAGTCTAAACACGTTTTCTAACAAATCACACCCAGTAAAATTTCTGAAATAGAGTGTGTAAAATAATCTAAACACACTCAAATCTCCTACCCCCTAAAAGCCACAAGACAACTCTTAAAAACTAGGATAATGACCAAGTTAACAATATAGAACATAAACGTAGACAACAATTCAAAAAGCACGTGCAAATCCCGAGATGCCCTCCTTCTTAACTTTGTTACTTTATTCCAAACACCAGATTCCCTTCAATTTAGGCCACGATTACATAGCTGCCCAAAGAAATATATGACTTCTCAAACCGACAGACGACCATACATCATTTTCATAACAATAGCGGAGCCCCCTCCCCCAGCAGCTGCTTTTAATTCATCCCTAAAAAACATCACCATAAAAAAATACGCCCACCTGCTATCTTTACTCCAAGGAATCATTAAGCTGAAACAGGAACCACAAAATATTATCAGAACCCTACTATTAAATACCTAAAAACATGTATTAATAATAATTTTTTTCTTTTTTAAATAAATAGAAACTAGAAAACTTCACTCTGATATATGATAAAAGGCGTTATTTACATAATGCCCACATATGAATACTTATGGATAACATACTAAGGAGGTCTGAACATGTGACTGAAAACAGTCAGTTCGATCCTATGCTTAAAAAGAGAGATTTGACGAGTTCCAACCCACCTACGTGCTCTTATACTTTGTGTCGTTTCCGGAATTCATAATCTTACATCTACTAGGATCTCTTTAAAGCACTCTATATATGTCGGACAAATTTATCCATTCATGAAACAGCCTCCACACTCTAATTCTTTTCATACGCCTATGCAATATATCAAATTGCGAAACTAACCAAGCCAATCGCCGAAGTCAAACTCTCGCCCCTGCCTCACTCGCTATTGTCAAAATTAAAACTCTCTGAATAAAAAGACATCATTTACTCTTACGCACGCTTCACTTTTCGTGCATATTTTACTATACCCGCGAATTAACATTCCAGAAAGGCTACACCAAGTACATATATCGCTAACTCTGTCGCGTCCTAGAGGGACATTCCCTCAATTAATTCCTATTATACGCCCGCTCGGGCTTGCCAAATTAATTAAAACCATAAATCCATTATTTTTCCCTATTTTCTCCAAACCTCAATTTGGTTTCAATGTTAATTATAGGCTCCTCTCCCAGTTTTAATCATCTAATCAATCTAAACCCCCTTATACTAAAGCGCACATAATCGTTAACGTCCTGAAATCAAATTACTTTTCTAGTTCAATGTCAAATAAACCTTTGTATGTCTCTTGTTGAGTGGAACCCCAGAAACCTTTCGTCCCCCAAATAATAACAAATATACTCTTCTCATTACGATTCTCTCAACCCTAATTTAATATGTATTTATTCATCTGCTTATCAACATTTATTTATAACATATCCTTTTCATATAGGAATTAGAGTACACCACTGAGTATTCGTAAGCTTAAAAACAACTAAAAATATAACTATTTATTAAAATATAAACTATAATAGATTTAAATACTATAACGTATTTAGAATCATAACGTAATATTAGCATATTATATATAATAACATTTATCAGAAATTTTAAGTAGGATTTCACATGATCTCCTATTAAGGAAAGTCCTTACTATTTAATAATTGAAATTTATTAACTTAATATTGAAATTTCAACATAAAATAAGAAGAGGCAAAGTTAATATATTACGTCTTATGTTTACTACAGGTAGTATAACGGATAACTATCTTAGAAGTTAGGAATTCTCAGCAAACCCCCGTGGTCATTCACCATCTGTGTGAATGGGTAAGTTCTGGAGCCACTTATATAATATAATAATATTAAAATAATCATAAATTAAACTTAAATTATATTAAATATAAGAGTATAATAAATATATATGTATAATTATCTATATTAAACGTATTCCAGCAATGTTGTATAAACGACTGCTGATGAGGAATGTCGGTATTCTTAATCTTAGCGCCTTTTTTGCTATAAAGAATACATATTATTAACAAATAGACTTATAAATTTTTAAGCTTTAGAAGGGACGTCTGTACATTCCTAGATTCAAGTAAATCGCATCTGATATAATCTTAAGTAAAGAATAATAAGTTCATTGGTTCTGTTTCGTATAATTTTTTAAAAAATATTTTAATCAATCTATTGTATAATTTATTTTAAAACACCTTTAAGTAAAAAGAGATAATATTTTTTAAAAATAAAACAAAATGATAAACTAATTTAACCTCCGCCCTCAGGTTTTCCCCTTGTGTCCTATATAAAGGCCTGGGAGAAAGACCTCGTGCTTTGGAGATGAACATGATAAAAGGTTTTTAAATTAAAAAAGTTAATATATGTTATTTTTTCAGAGTGCGTATGACCTCTGAACCTTCCGTCCCAATGTAATAAATTTGTTTGCAATAATTGGGTATATTACTATCGGCTCAAATTTTACGTAGTTTTATAACGATCTGAAATAAATAACTACGAAAATAGGGAGTATGATCTCTCAACGCATGCTGGAGTCAATTTGGTAAATAATTCTTTTTATTTAAATTTTTTATAGAAGAAACTTTCATCACCATGTTTAGCGTTGACAATTTTCGACAAATAAAAAGTATGGTTTCTAAAAATATTCCTAGTGAACAAAAAAATCTTTAAAAGATTACTGTATTATGCTCTATTTCTCTCTCTCATATCAACGACACCAAGAAATCCTCTAGACAGATACGATTACGTTCGAAAAAAATAGCGATCAAAGAACGGAATGAAAATCATTTAGAGAATATTTGGGCGATGATGTTCATTAATTGTTATAGAATATAAGTGCACTCGTTTCCTACACAGAAGCGTTAAGCAACAAAAAATAGTTCTATGAATTCGAATAAAAAATTTGGCGTGCGCAATAAAGTTTTCTGTTCGAGAAACTAAACGTATTTGATTTTAACCTTTCATCTTCTTACGTGTGTTAGATAATCAAGCATTGGATGTACTAGAAGAAAGGATATAAATTTAACTTCTGGCAATACCTGAAAAAACCTAATGTTACATATATAAAATCGCACATATGTTGGATGTGGTGCAAAAACAATCGATAAGAAAAAAGTCCTTGTGTCAGCTACGCGAATGATACTTATTTATCCTTATATATAGGACACATTTTTCCCTCGATAAACGCGACAACGAAATATCTCCATTCAGATGTCACTGGGAATCAATAACAGAGCCGGTATGTGTGACGCAAAAGTTATCTATGAATATACAACTCACAAGGCTACGAACAGTTTAAGAGCACCGATTGAATTTTCCTATGGCTGTCTAAGGACCTACCGCTCGTCGTTATAAAGAGACTCTGGGCACAAGAAAAAGTGCTGTATATGACGGCTTGAGATCTTTTAAGTTTTAGCTATATGTGAATGACTATGATAAACTTCCTATTATAACAAAAACCATCAACGCCGAAGTTTTATGAAGAGCTGGCACAACATCACGAACCACTTTTAATTTTTCGAATGTCTGAGAACTTAAGAAATGTGTTAATATGGAGGTTAACACTGCTCAACCCTGACAAATTTCTCGAAATGATGAAAAATAATTTCAATCGCGATTTCCAATCTAATCACATGAATACTAATTTGTCAGATATGTTTAGATGCATTGGGCGGGAAGCTTTGTCGAGATAGCGAAGTACCTGATTTATGGTGAACGATGACTCTTTTTCCTCTCCTTATAATGACGTGCGGACGAGCCCTTTATGGGCCATAAGTAATTCATATCAATTTCAATGTTATAAAATTATGTGGGGGTCGATGGAAATATTTATTTTGTCAAAAGAATCCTGCTTAACATCTTTGACGGAGATGGTGAATTTGGCTGAATACCCAATCTTATTTTGCGCATCCAAACGCATAATGCCGCTTTAACTCACCAATAATGCGATCGGGATTATAACAACATCGAGGATATTATTCAAAATCTCATCGTTGTTTAACCTGCAAAAAATCGGAGTTCGTTTGAATATACCAGTAATTCAGTGGCAAGCCGCTTCCTTTAATCACAATTATTAGCCAAAGCTGGGGTAGTAAACAATGGAATATTGATTGTTCCGGTTATTTGATCGTCGGTAAGAGGAAAATTGCTTTCCATCAATCAAGGATCATAAGGTCTTCTTCTGACGCCCACTTACGCAAATTAGCTTACTACAGGTGGACTCGACGAATAAAAGTACAATTGTTTCTAACAAATGTTAAAAGGATCAAGAAAAAACTATCTTAAAGCTTTCTCTGTGGTGCAGTGGCTTGTTGAAAAATCGAAAAACAAAAGAGAAATATAATTGATGGACACATTTCGAATGGGGAATTAGCGAATAACTTCTATCCCTGTTACGACTGCTACGAATTTTCCGTGAGTAATTAATACGTAAAAAGAACTATGAAAATGAAGAAGCCTGAGCAGGAATGATGGTAAAGAAGTGAGTTGATATATTGTTTTAAATTTATTGGCAGGTGTGAGATCTAATGAAATTTTATGATGAATTTGAATTTTTGTGAAAAAAACTTCTTATAAAATAGATCATTGATAAATAGGAGAAAGATAGTATAGGAGGGTACACTGTTTCTGTGCCTCGCATTGCGAAAGAATACATTTATCGCGAATTATGGTTGGCTTTTTTGCCCGCTTGTTGTATCATGTTTACACGGAGCAGAGGGCGATGACACCGTTATACATATGGTGCCTAATAATTGTATTGTTGGGCGAAGAGTAAATAAAAATATAAGATAATATGAATTTTGTTGGTGTGTGTTGACAAAAAAAATTCTTCAATAATAGCTCACAATTAAGAAAAACAAAGAAAAATATTAGAAAAGTAAATGACAATAAAGTTAAGACCATCATTAATTCTCTAACCAGAACATCGTTTAGCCAACTCATATATAAAATAAATGCTTTCTTTCGAAAAAAAAACGAAAATATTATAAAACATCACATATATTATATAACTGTTAGTTTTACACAGAAAACTAATCTAAAAAATGTGGAAATTTACACTTAAAATTAGGTTTTATTGAGGACGGACCAATATACACGAGAAATGTAAAAATAATCCCTAATTTGTTGATTATAGAAAGATAAATAAATTTATGTCAAAGCAAAATACCAAAGTTCCGAAATTACTTAAGATTAGATAGTGACACCCCGTATAAATCAATAATATAAAGATTAAAGTATTTGGGTGTGAAACTAGTCATGAGTTATAATAACAAGAAAACTTGAAGGCTGAAGTCGTTTTTTAAAAAAAATTAGGTTGTAATTAAAGATTTGATGATTCATTAATTCTTTTATTATCAGATTCTCTATGGGTGATCCGCTTTCCGAGTCATACCGAAGTCTATAGAAAGTTAAATAATTTTCGGTTTCATTATTCTTGTTGTGCCCATTCAAAAGATAGTATCTTGAAAAAATTACGAACCCTCTTGCGCTATTTCTACACTAATAACTTATTTATTTTTGATCCCGCCAGCTTCTCCTATCTTTGATAGCTGTAGGATTGACAATTTAATTTTGAATCGAATGCCATGTGAATGGTAAAAAAGAAGAAAAAAAACTTTCCATTTTAATTAAGAAGTTTAATGCGATGAAAAGGAGATGAGAGCCTAACACTCATAACTACGAAGAATGTTCTACGAACGAATGTCTTTTCCGTGCAAATATTCCTTGTTAGGTGATCATATGGGTCCGATGAATATGGTAAATTACCATTATTCGGTGGAGACACATAAGACAATATGACAAGATCGAATTTGTTGATTTTGTTAATGTTATTGAAAATGGTTAAAATTACTTTACGGCTTCGGTGTAGAAAAAGAAACAAAAGTCTATGATAGACATTTCGGGTTGAAAGACGATATGAGATTTCCTAACCCCTTTAATTTTTTTTTTGAGGTATTTTAAATACATTTCGAGACCCCGAGCCGAAAACGTTTCATGTGGCCCCCGTAAATCTCTAAAAAACAGCCGTGGGATAAATATATTGGAGTCTTATGAATAGCGATTTACATAAGAGTAATTTTTAAGGAAAACGTAATATGAGGAAGCACGATAGCTCTAATCATCTTAAAAGTTTGATACACACACCACATGTATTACTATAACTATATATTATATATATATACTACTAAATGTGATACAGTTTTTCATTTCAATTATATCCGTAATAAAATATTTGTACGATATAATTAAAATATTAATAAAATTAACATGACATTTCCATATAGTTTAATTTAAAATAGAGGGAATATATAATTTATAAATGAACTCAGTGGGTTCGTAGCATACCGTGCTTTTAAATTTAAATATCAGTTTAATGGTTCCAGCTTATTACACTAAGTGCATGAATTAACCAGTGTGAATGTATCAACTTTCTGAATTTCATTTAGGTTAATAAGATCTTTAAAAATATTATAACTTTATTGTATTTTCTTAAAGAACGTTAAAAAACTGCTTCATTCCTTTCTCAAGTGTATATTATCAATGCCAATAATGAGTAGCATAAAAACAATAGTAATACAGATATACAGATATACATAATTAAGTAATATTCTGTTATCACAAAATACAAAAAGATTATTAAATTAAAAAAAAAAAATAAATAAAATGATATAAATAATTTTTTAAAATACTATAAAACAAATGAAAATAATATAAGTAAACATAGAATATCAATAACATTTTGCCCTCCCCGACGTGTAATATTATGATATATATATATATAATTACCATTATCTGCCTCCCGCGTGGCGAGGATATTTAATGCGAGTTATGTGTAGGTCTTTATGCAATATGTATTCAAAATTAGCTTTTATATCGAGACCGGAAAAGAAATGCTAGTTTATTATTCGAGTAAAATTGGTAGGGCGAAAGAGAAATAGATAAAAGAAAATAATAAATCTTAATCGCTTAGGAATAAAAAAAATTATTTGGATAAACAGCTGTTGCTATAAAAGCATCATTTGAAAGACGAGGCGATGGTTTCCTATGGCATTATGAATTTTCACAATAAAGCGAGTTTTGCATACTTTTAAATGCTTCTCCGTCCCGAAGATAGAATAACGAAAAATTAATCAACTAATAACATATTCCATCCTACATATCGACTTCTAATGTTGAATTCCTTAAAATTTAAGGTTTTTAGACACGGACCATCGAGAAAAATCCTTAATTTATCAGTCGGCTTATTTGTGTCTTATAACTTAAAAATTTGTCATAAAAGAGCTAATTATTACAGTTAAGTTTGGGATTATGAAATTAGAGGAAAATACACATTCTATAATGACTAAATAGTATCTGAAAATACTGCTATAAATTGAGTAGTGAAATGGTGAAGTCGTATAGGTGAAACGTCGCTTTGTAGAAAAAATATATGTAGAATTAAAGATTTATGTAGATTTCAAATTAATCTTTTATATTCTAACACTACTCTCAGTCATCTCCGATCTAAATAAGAGGTCATTATATTTTTCCATTCAAGATATATCGATCCTTGACGCGGCTTATTATATTTAACCATATATTTACGGGCTTTCTATTTATGAAAAGAGAGATTCTTTTGTTTTTTGATGCGAGATACTTTGATAAAAAAAGAAGAATTTATAAACATTAACAATTAGCTATTAATAGATTATATCGGTGATTCCTATTAACATTGAAGGAGATTTACACGTCCAGATCTGTTTGTTCATAGATAAAATATTCTGATGTGATTGGACTATTGGAACGATAGATAATTAGTGAAAATTCCATTATTCGGTAAGTTGGCACATTAAAATCAAATAGCGACTAAGCTCGATAATTTCTTGATTATTGAAATCAGTATTGAAAATGTAGTAAAATCGCAGTGTATCGAATAAAAAAACAAAAGTAATGAGAGCCATTTATTGGGTTTAACATAGAACATATATGAAAGTTTATCCTAAACCTCGCATATATTAATCGTTATTTTTTTTGAGTTTTTTATAATGACATTTCTGAAAGCACCTTGAGTCACGTAAAAACGGTTTCTCATAGTGGCCTTCCCTCTATCGTGATAATAATATCCACTCAGAAATTTTTTTTTGATAACGTTTTTCATGGGGCACAGACCAACAGAAGAGAAAGGACTAATGGGAATATTTTATTAAATTTAAAAGTTTGTAATAACACTCATATATACTTAATATATAATATATATATATCATTATATATTTATAGTATAAATATATTAATTAATATTTAATATTTAATATATATATATTAATAAAAAAATAATTGTATTAATTAAATTGACTTTCTAATATATTATATGTCATTTAGTTAGTAGTTTATATGTATCAATTTAGTATATGATTAAATTATAGTTTATTTCGAATAAATAGGTGAAAATAGTGGATTGGGCTTTGTTGTAATATTTCCTTATCCTCCAATAAAACAGCAGGAAATATTTATATTAAAAAGAAGCCTGTATTTAAAAATACATTAATAGAATTAATTAATTATGCCATTTTAATATATATTTTCCAAAAGAATAATAAAAAAATTAAAAAAAGCGTAAATGCTCTTTATTTTCTGTGGAAAGATGACTTGAATATTAGTTTGAATTTTTTTACATAATACGCGGTTTTTTCACTTTTTTGATAATTGAAACAGATCTGCCACGAAAAGGAAGTATAATATTCACCTTTTTCCTAAGCATAACTTAGAAGTGTCATTTCATCGGGAACGCCAAAACCAACGGAGAAAAAAATCGAGACACTACTCATTGCGAAAATCACTATTTACAATATTAACGCATAAATAAGTGACTTTTTTATTAAATATTTATTAGTTAGTAAATAAATGACCTATATCAACCAAAGATAATTACAAAAAGGTGCTTTCATTCCCAATACTAAAAACTCTCGCTCTTTACACCTCATTTCAGGATATTGCATTCTTAGAAATATTTTTTTTCTCAGCAAGGTTTTCGTGCTGCCCCTGAAATTCTAAAAACTAATGGAGAGATTAACTCATTTCTGTCACCTTGGTCTGATGATTACGCTCCCTCTGTGATTGGTGAAACGTCTTGGAAAAGATGTAAGAGCGATGGTTTTTTATATTACTGTCGCAGCAATTTAATTCAGTAAGTGTCGTCCAGAGTACTCACGCTTAATGTTTAGTAAATTATATATTGATTATTTTAGTCGAGTTAAGGAGTTAATATCGCCTTCATTATTTTGGAATCGCTCTTTCATACTGTTCAAAAAAATGATAATAGATTATACGTGCGTTTGCCTGCGATATTTCGTAGGTGACAAAAGTTTAAATTTTCCTGGCTGTTTTTATTCTGCGGTTTTACGAAGAATGTGGGCGAAAGCGTTTAAATGACCTGGGTTCATGTCTCTCGAGAATACCTATGTATTCGTAAGAAATTGTCGACGAGAGTCGGGCTTGAGATCTAAAGAAGTTTTTTATGACTCCTCTTCGCGCTTTTAAACGTAAAAGATTACGCTTAAACACCGAGGATTTTGTCCGTTGGAGCAGGCAACAAGCTTGGAGGGAAAAACGAGTATCGAATCCTTTCGGTGTCTTGTATATTTATATTTCCACGCGGACACTTTTATA
>JABUQX010081864.1:10000-12500 GCA_015478945.1 Trachelipus rathkii
CGGTCCGCTTATTCGTTTCCCTGGTTCGCATTGTGAGTGGAGTGGGAGTTGGCAGTTGAATCTCCCCCGCGGGGATATTGGAGGGAGTATAAAGGGCACTCTGATGACTCACAGGAATAGGCCTTATGGGGGTACTTTCCGTGCTGGTGGCAGCATTTTGTTGTGTGGCAGTGTTGTCAAATCTCCGCCTCCTGCCTTGGCTTCTACACCTCCTTGCACGTTGGTTTTCATATGCTGGACTTTGTCTTTGGGAGATCTGACATAGCCTTTCTGCTACTTTTTTTGTCATTTTCAAGATGTTTTGAAGTTGTCCCAGAATTTCTTTTTGCGTCTCAGCAGCATTGTCAGCCAGTTTCTCACGTTCATGTGAGCGTGTTCTTTGATGCGAATATGGCGTTGTATACATTTCTTCTTGATTCACTTGATTCACATTTCCAAAATACGGGGGCCTCTCCCATAGTGGGGGATTAGCTGGTAATTTTTGTGTACGAAATACTAGAAGAGATCATCAGCTACTCACACAAGTTTATGTATGTCGTTATCCTCAGCCAGTGTATATAAACTCATTTGGACCGATGTTGTGAGTTCCGCTAAAAATAGTTCTTGCGCGAATTTTGGATTATTTTCAACAAGGAGTTCAAAATTTTTAGCGCCTAGCACCTCCTTTACGAGATTGATGTAGTGGCTTGGTAATTCATTGTTTTTCATTCATTTCATGAAGACATCTCTTACTCGTTGTCTCAACGCTGGAAGATAGGTCTCTTCAATCGTGTTCATAAGTTGTTCGTATTCGTTTGGTTTAAGAGGAAGCTGGAATGTAGACACCAAGCTATTAGGAAATGTTGACACCAATAATCTTACTCTCTCGTGTCCGTCATCAATTCCGTTCAGTTTAAAAACTGCGTTTGTCGCTGACAACCAAGCGACTATGCCATACGCGTCGAAGGGTGCCAGCTGATTGGAGGTCAAAGAGTTCGCTTTGTTTTGGCGCGACTTGACTTAGGTGCGCCTTCTCAAGCGGGTAGGCGACTTCGCATTGTTCATACGGGGTGTACACTCATGTTCGCTTCCCGAACTTGAAGAGGTGCCCTCCCTCACCGAGGGAGAGTGAGATTTTGGAGGCGAGAGTGATTTTCTCGTTTGTTTACTTTTGGGGGAGAGAGCCTTCCCTCTGCCCACTTTAAGTTTTGGAGAAGTTTTCTTACTCCCAACCATGTTTCTGTTAGAACAATGAACGCTTGTCTCAATTTTCAGGTTTGTTGATAGGCACAAAGGTTCGTTACGAAGCGCGTTATTCTGTTCTCGGATTTTTTTTTTTTTTTTTAAAGGCCCTCTTCTGGCGGCTTTTTATCCTAAATCCACGACTTTTTATTTACAAATTTTTAATTAGAACAATTGTTTTTAATCACCGCCAAAACTTTATTTGAGTTTTACACTATTAATTTCACTTTTAATTTTAAGAGCACGAACGAAGTTAATTCACCTTTCACTAACGATTTTTGTCACTGTTTTATAATAATTTTTCTTTCAATTTATGTTACTATTAAGAAGGATTCCTAGCGTAATTAGGTGTCGCTCTGGAACTGTCACCAAAAAGTCTGGGGTGATAAAGCTAAAAGCCTGACCTTTAATTAATTAATAAGGAATGATTAGTGAAAGGGAGTCATACGTCAATAGTTTATTAAAACACAAGTGAAACATTAATAGCACTTTGATGGATGGATATTTGCAATGGGCATTAATAAGTACAAAAATTAATAGATAAATATTTTTAATACTTGATTAATATAACCTAAAGTAACCAGTTATATAATCTGGCACTATTCGAATGCAAACCTTCTCCGACGAGCTTTCTAACAGGAATCCATTAGCTATATTATTAAACGCAGTTAATTGTAACAATTACACGACAATTAGTATTTATGTTGTTATTATAGGAATATTTATATTCAAAATATGAGCAGACGCGGGATACCCATGCCTCTGCCTCAAGCGCTTTGTCGTGGCTCAATCCCTGATGCTGGCGTCGTGAGGAACGCCTTAACATCTTCACACATTCAAATTCGCCCCCTCTCAATGGTTAACTACAATCCTTCCATTAACAGATTTAAAATGCCCAGCAACAGGCAAAGCATTACATGTAACGGCTATTTCTAAAGTACACATTGGAGATATAGAAGTCCGTCTCCTTACAAAAGGTGTACAGGTGTGTTCGGCACACAGGCCTTTACTACCCCCCCCCCCAACATACATAAAATAACTGGTCAAATAACAGACTATATATATATATATATATATAGCAGTATATATATATATATATATATATATATATATATAGAAAGAAGTATAGAGTATATATATATATATATATATATAAGTATATATATATATATATATATATATAAGGTTATATATATATACAGATGTGGGCATCGTTACTCAAAAAGGAACACATATGACTGCATTCGGAAAATAGTTGTATTATCGTTATCTGTTTCTT
>JABUQX010081864.1:17500-21249 GCA_015478945.1 Trachelipus rathkii
TATATATATATTTTATATATATTATATATATATATATATATATATATATATATATATATATATATATATATATATATATATATATATATATATATATATATATATATATATATATATATATATATATATATATATATATATATATATATATATATATATATATAAGATATATATATATATATACATATATATATATATATATATATATATATATATATATATATATATATATATTATTTTGGTTAAGTTATATATATATATATATATATATATATATATATATATATATATATATATATATATATATATATATATATATATATATATATATATATATATATATTTTTTAAAAGTAATCGATGTTTTGATATGGATATTCAAAGAAAGTCGAACAAAATGTAACGGACTAAAAGTAACAGAGGAAAAATAACGGAACTTATTCGGAGCGTTACATGAAAGAAAAAGTAACGAGCCACCTTCGTTACCAAAAATCCACATGTTAGTAATGCGGATCAAAATTCACCTTTGTATATATATAGTATATATATATATATATATAGCATATATATATAAGTATTATATATATATATATATAGGGTGAATAGTATATATATATATATATATATATATATATATATATATATCTATATATATATATATATATATATATATATATATATATATATATATAGAGAAGATATATATATATATATATATATATATATATATATAATATATATATATATATATATATATACAGAGGTGGGCACGATCCGTTACCCAAGTTACTTTAACGGAACTAGTTTTTCAGTAACGAATCAACGACTCGTTACTTTCTTTTTCTTTCATGTGTAACGCTCAAAAATAAGTTCCGTTATATCTTTTCTCCCGTTACTATTAGGGTCAGTTACATTTTGTTCGACTTTCTTTAAATGTTGAGAGCCAATTGACCACCCTGATCAAGCTAAAAATCCTTTCTTTATATTATATAAGTATATAGCATATTAATATATATATATATAATATATATAGTATATAGTATATATATATATATAAGATATATATATATATATATATATATATATATATATATAAGGTTGGTTAAATAGTATATAGTAGCAAAGATATATATATATATATATATATATATATATATATATATATATATATATATATATATATATATATATATATATATATATATATATATATATATAATATATATATATATATCTTCAATACCTAAGGACTCTAATTTGAACATGTTTTCTAATCCTTGCTCTACCTCTGAATTACTTAGTATATGGCTTAAAGGATTAAAATAAGAATGTATCGGATTTAAGACTGCATTAACCAAAGTATGGTTAACCTGCAAATGATTTTGATTTTGAACATGAATGTGATTTTGATTTTGAACAATTGACGGTGGATTTGAAACTCTTATTTGATTATTGTATATAAAATTAGTAATATTTCCAAATGGAATAATAGAACCATCTCTTAACTTAAAAGCAGATCCACTCATACATTTAATCAATTCTAGTTGAGGGAAATACTCAATTAAATCAATGCCTATTAGGGCATCCAAATCAAAAAATGAGTTATTAGACTCTTTATAGCCAGAATCAGCCAATTTATAAGATTTATTTTTCAAATTAATTAGAGCCTGATCTACGAACTTAATCTCATAACTTAATTGAAGATCCTCATCAACCAAAAGAGGAAGGGTGAAACAAGACTGGTCCATATATACATCAAGAACAGTCTCTTTCAAACTGTGGGTGGTAACACCTAAATAGGTTTTTATATTGTATTGAGTGCTTTGATGATTCTCTACAGATATATTGAGTTTGTCAAGCACTCTTTTAGAAAGGTAGGACCTCTGTGAGCCACAGTCGACTAGGCATCGAACTGAAGCCAAAACTTTACCTCTACCAATCCTTATAGTAATTGATGGCAACAAATATAAATTGTTGGTGCTTTGGTTAAAACTAAGACATACATTTGTGAGGGTGGAACTTTTCCTTTGCTTACAAAGAGCAGTAATATGACTTCTTTTATTGCAAACTTGGCAACTGAAAGAAAGTTGCTCCTCAAGTCCAGGACACTGATCTGCGGTATGTTTAGTACTTGAACATTTGGGGCATAGATTTATTTCATTACACCTTTTAATTCTTAACTCATACGTTTGATAAACATTGCAATTGGTCATCACATGACCTTGGGATGAACAAAACTTACATGATTTTGAATAACCTTTGATTTTAGAAGTGGAAGAATCAATACTATGAGAAGCTTCATTTCCACTAACTTCATTAGTATGAGTTTTGAAATTCTGCAAAGCAGAATTGGAATCAGGCCTATTATTAGATTTTAAGGACTCATTCGTCCTTTGATTTTCATTATTTTTAAATTTAAAATTAGGCTTATCCGAAGTAATCATTTTTTTAAATTTTGAATAATTATTATGGGGAGGAACTGGATGTAAATTTTGACCTTTATTATGATTTGACGTTTTAACAATATTTTTGATAACTTCATTATAGCTATCGAATATTTGATTTAAATCGGGGTAATTGGTATTCAACTTGCGAGTAATTTCCTTTACTACCACATTAGGTAATTTTGATAAAACTATGTGACTAAGTACTACTAATCCTGTAGCCTCCTCAAGATATTTGAGGTTATAACTCTCAAGTTCATATATTAATGTTCTGATATCATTTAAGTAAACCCTTGTCGCATTATACGTTGGGTCAAATAGTGGTTTTAAGTTGATTATTTTTTTAATAATTTCATCAATGATGAAATTTTCGTCTAAAAACTCTTTGTCTAAAAGTTCAAGAGCCTTATTATAATTATTATCACTAATAGAAAGATTCTGAATCAGAGAGTACGCATATCCCTTTAATTTATTTTTTAAGCAGTGAAGTTTAATGGATTCACTTAAATTTTTCTGTAAATCTATGGAACTCTTAAATTTTGAAATGAAGGTTTTATAAGCAAACTTATCAGTTTCATTGCCCTCAAAGAAACCACAATCTATAGCTCTAAGAACAGATTCACTGAAATGAGAGCAAGTATTTTTTTGAGGGGTTGAATTTTGATCCCCTTTAAATTTTAATTCACTTAATTTTGATTTAATTGAGCATTGGTACTGAATCTGACTACACAACTCCTTATTATGAAACTCAGGAATGAGGGAGTCAATTTCATTATCGTTGTAAATTTTTATAATATTTGTATCCTTTTGTTTAATATCTTTTAACAAGGACTCTACTTCCTCTACAAGATCCTTTACATAAACTGCATCTTTATCTTTATTATTATCTGTAGGCCTACTCTCTATCTGACTAAGATAAATATCTACTTGTGCCTTGAGGGATGAAATGGCTTGAACTATAGGCTTAGATTTTTTATTAACTCTATCAAGAAGGGCTTGTATCTCTGGGTCAGACATTTTCGCTGAAATTTGGCTAGAATGACCCAAGGACAAATGAAACCTTGAAGAAAGAGGAGAAAATTAAAGATGGCCTAGCACCAGGCCAAATTATTTTATTTGAATTTTGAAAGAGTCTAGAAGATAAAAAAACTAAAATTTGAAGTTGAAAGTTACTCCAGCTCAGAATGCCTAGCTTGAAATTCGAATCTTTGAGAAAACAGATGGCCTACTGAAGTATGGCACATGTTTCAATGATAAATGTGAAAACAAGAATAACAATCATATTGATCTGAACGAAGTATTACTG
>JABUQX010081865.1:0-12500 GCA_015478945.1 Trachelipus rathkii
GATTATTATATTAGTTACTTTTATTTTTATTATTTTTATATTATCACATATACTTCCGTGTTATTTACTTATTGCCTATTGTTATTATTATTTAGAACACACACACACACTACACACACCACAACCACACACACCACACTTACACCTTATTACACACTCCATTCACTACTGACACACACTTCTTTCACCACCACATTCCATACCTATGTGAAACAACTTAACATTTACCCATATGACACTACATACACTTATCAACACACACAGATCTTCAACGTTTACACAGATACGTACTTACACAGATTCTAACTACACACTCACACCTATTATACTTACGGCTTCACACAACACGACGATTACTGTACACACACACACACACAACCACAACAACAAACACACGCAACTCACTTACACACCCACATCACACACACACGAACACAACTCACCTGTCACACACCCGACCACACGCACATTCACCTTACAACACTAAATAAACATATAATTTATTTAAAAACATTTTTAGTCTTTACACTAACACCAGTAACAGTTATAATTAAACACCTCAATTAAATATAACTAACCAATTATTAACCATCCTTTCTCAAAACTTTTCTATAATAAATCAATCCTTTATCTTTGAACTAAGAATTAATATATGACGAGTATACAAAAATGTCTAAAAATAACTTTAGTAAAATTTTATGAAGATTTTTTATTAAAACACACTCTCCACTACTATACGTACCTTTCTAAAGCCAAAAATCAGGAAAATCAGTAAAGTCCAGCCCCACAACACCCTCTACACACAATCCGCTATGCCACGCATCTTATGTTCCTTGTTGACTTACCTGCTTCATCAAGAACGTACATCATCTAGCGTCACGGCATCTTTCAATAAGGTAATAAACCATCAATACACACACCACAAACACCTCATACACGTCATCTACTATCAATCATCCCAAATTGAGTAAACATAGGAAAGTAATTTTTTTCAATTACAATTGCAAGATTTTTATCAGCCGTGACTTTTATTTAAAGATAACAATTATTCACTTCACATTTACTATTATTTCGCTCGAATGTTAATAATCACACACCCATATATATAACAAATATTTCCAAACGAAGATCTATTAAATAACAACATAGCCAGAATACCCTCTCTGAGATCTTTCCTTATCTTATGTATCTATGTACATTGACCAATCCAACACAGAAAACACAACAACCCGCACTCGTTACAGATACGAAACTGACCTCTCTCTGTAAAATGGGTTGAAATAAACTACTTAGCCCCTAAATTTAGGGATATCCGTTTTGTACCCCACGGGGCGATTTAGCCTCAAAACTACCAGCGAAAGCCCTGAAAAAATATACCTTTCAAACTGCAACCCTTTTTCCTGTAACAATGTGGTGAATAACTCACGTTTAGGCCTAACATATTCTTAGGCCTAAAATTCTAGGAATACAAACCCTTCTCTTGTATACAACAGAGCGGATTTATAGCCTCAATACCAGCGTCAAAAGTAATTCCCAGCTCATATACAAGAATCGAGAATCAATGTTCATTATATTTATAAATATATTTCCACACCTGGAAACATATCGAGCTCACACGTGGCGCTCAGTGAGACCTTTCGAGTTGCTAAGGAAGAAATGTTTACCTTTCTTGGGGCTGGAGGGGCGGAGTGCCCAAATTTCCTTATCTCTATATATAACCGCGCATGTGATTGGTCGTAAATTATTTTATCGCTTTTGGTTTTAAGGAATTGAAAAAAGCCATTTCTTTTCCAGTACATCAACACCTGAGAAGGGTACTAAATATTATTACCATAATATAAATAATCTCACAATACATGTAAATATTTATTTTAAGAACCAGATAGACACCTTAAAAAGTCTGCTTCTAATAGATATCTGACATTCTAAGCAGACGAATGGTGATATTCCTTCTTAGTTTGTAAATTCAATTTACTAACTAATATATATAATATATATATTTAACTATATATATATATATTATAAGTATATATTATATATATATTACACTATATATATATATATATAATACTATACTATATATATATATATAAGGAAATAACATCTAAAATAAATATACAAAACGTGTTAAATACTAATTTACAATGGTTCGCAGTTAATCTATAATAAGTTAACATTATATAATATCAGGCACCATATTATCTACATAAATTACACTGCCCCACCCATGCGCCACCACTGCATGCTTTTTCGCCTATTTTATATTAAAAACTTATAAACATTTTCCAAATATGCCAATCATTTATATCATATATCGATGATATAGTTGTCGTGTCTCCGAGTAATACCTTCAGTACCAGACGTTAACAATACGTAAAAAAGTTCCCGCTCAGCATAAGCATTAGTAATATTTACATTCTCCGAGGTCACCTGCATAAATACTTTCTTCCCATTGTTTTCTAGTAGATAAATGAATTTCTGCACGTCTATAGAACTTAGAAAGCGATCGATGATTTGCGTAGGATCATCGATCAGGGTTTTCTTAATTGCGTAGTATTCTTGGTAATAACATGTAATGAATTACGTTTACGTAATTAGATAACACATATGTCTTCTTTATCTGCATTAACACATTACGCTTTACGTACTCTAACATATATTTCAGTTGCATTAGGCCTGAAATGTAGAATCCCAAAATTATGTAGGTTCAAATACGGTTGTTTCATTATTTCTCACCCATAATCTAACTTCCAAGCCGATTATTGTTTGATGTTTATAAAATGATAGAGTAATTTGCTTATCGCTGGTTTCTTCGCACAGGGCTAATAAACTGTTTCGCGTCAGTGTTAAAAGCTGAGCTTTGGTTAAAGTATTCTGTTTAGCCACTCTTCAGTGTTGATTAACCAATACAAAGTAATTCATTTGGCCTCACGAAAATACGCTTGGTATTATAAACAGGGTGATTGGGTAGCACACTTTTTGAAAAATTGCAAATCCATCGGGCTTTCTTTTATATAAGAATAAAACCCTACTACCGGGGATCTTGATTTCCCATTGGACAAGTGTCTGTATTGAGGACTATACCTGTTAAGGTGAATCATGATAGACACTTAGTGAAAATAGAACACTTTTATAACAAACCAGAGAACTTGTGCACCGGCTTAAGAGCCAAAAACGATTATGATTTTAAAATGAGTTTGTGTTTAAAACATCCGACTGCTCAAAAATAATTTTCATCCCAATCACAGGTTAGGCTCAGGATATGAAAAGAGAAGACCATGTTTTACATACCTTTAAACCAAAAAAGCGATAAAAAAATATCATTCTCGACCAATCACATACAAGGTCATATAGAGATAAGGATTACTCCGTCCACTCCCAAGAAAGGTAAACATTTCCTTCTTGACCCATGAAGGACAAAAAATTGACCCGATCCAGCATTTTTTCCAAGTTTGAAATTATATTTATAACAAATAATACATTGTTCTCAGATTCTGGGTTAATATATGCGAATTACTTTTCGACCTTGGTATTAGGGGCTTAAATCCGCCTGTGCATACAAAAAGGTTTATTCCTAAAATTTCAGGCCTAAATTTAGGCCTAACGTAGTTATTGCACCACATTTACAGAAAAAGGTCAGTCTGAAATATATTTTGACCTGGTATTAGGCCTAAAGTGCGCCCCGGGGTACAAAACGGATTATCCTAAATTTAGGAGTTGTATTATTTTCAACCCATTTTACAGAGAGAGTTCAGTTTCGTATCTGGTAACGAGTGCGGGTTTTTGTGTTTTCTCGTGTTGGATTGTCAATGTACATAGATAATAATAAGAAAATCCAAATTATTTAAAAAAACTTTGAAAAATAAATTAAGTTAACATCGAGCGAATAAAATAAATGTAGTAATTAATAAATTTGTTATTTTTAAATAAAAACTTAGAATGATCTTTAATAAAATACATGTTTATGTTAGCAGAGAAGAAATTTATTTTGTTATTTTTATACATTATTACATCGCTAAAGATGATTTAAAGCAGTAACGTCAAAAGAACAAACGTGCATAGCTTGGAGTGTAGAGGGTGTGTTAGGGGCGCTTTACTGATTTTCTGATTATTTGCTTTAAGGTACGTTTAAATATATGTTTTTATAAAATTTCATAAAAATTTTACTAAAAGTTATTTTAAAACTTGTTAGTTTAATTTAATAAGAAACTTCTTCAATGAAAGATAATGATTGATTTATATAGAAGTTTTAAGAAACTTTGAAATAATTTTTAGTTATATTTGAATGAGTAATATAAATGTAACGTGTTGAAGTGATTGCATAAAAAGTGTAATAAATGTATTAAGTTGTAAGTGTAAATCAATGTTCCTGTGGTTTCAGTGCTAAGTGTGTGAATTGTGTCCTGTGTTGGATGTGGTCGTTGTAAGGTGAGTGTGCGTGTCGTGTGTGTGTGTTGTGCTGTGTGTAAGTAAATCTGTGTGTAGGTAAGGTAAATCGGTGTGAGTGTAAGTAAATCTGTGTAAGTAAATCGTGTGTAAGTAAATCTTGTGTGTGTGTATAAGTGTAAATGTAATGTTTTATGGGTAAATGTAAGTGGCACAGTGAATGTGTGTATAAGTGTCATAGCGAATGTGTGTATAAGTGTAAGTGTGTGTGGATATGTGTGTGTGTGTGTATGTGTTGTGTGTTGTGTTCTAAATAATAATAACAATAGGATGAAGTAAATAACACTAAGTATGAATAATAAAAATAATATAAAATAATAATAAAATAAAATAATAAAGATAAAAATAATAAAAAGAAAAGGTAAAAATGGGTTTAAAATAATTAAAAAAGGTAAAAGAATAAGATTAATTTAAAATAAAAGTTAAAATAATAAAAAATTAAAATAGGTATAAAGGTAAAAATGTTAAAAAGGTATTAAAAACAAATTTCAATTTTAAAAAAAGTAAGTAATTTAAATAAAATAAAAAGAATAAAAAGAATAAAAATAAAAAGTATTAAAACAAAATAAAAAATAATAATAATAAAATAAAAAGAATAAAAATTAAAAGATTAAAAAGAATAAAAAGATTAAAACAAAATAAAAGAAAACATATGTAATAAATATATGAGTTAAAGCGTAAAGCAGAAAGTTAAAGCAGTAAAGCAGATAGTTTAAAGCAGTAAAAGCAGGAGAGTTAAAGCAGGAAAGGCAGATAGTTAAAGCTAGTAAACAGAGAGATTAAAGCAGTAAAGCAGATAGTCTAAAAGCAGTAAAGCAGTAAAAACAAAAGCATACTATCCCCTAGGTGTTAAGTAATAACACCTCTATTGATTTACTGATTTACTGCTTTAAGGTATGTAATGTTAATAAATATATGAGTTAAAGCAGTTAAAGCAGTAAAGCTATGAGTTAAAGCAGAAAGTTAAAAGCAGTAAGCCAAGAAAGTTAAAGCCAGTTTAAAGCCAGAAAGTTTAAAGCAGTAAACAGTAAAACAAAAAGGCATACTAATCCCTTAGATGATTAGGTAACACGTCAATAGAACAAGACTTGCTTTACTGCTTTAAGGTATTTAATTTTAATAAAGATGGTGAGTTAAAGCAGTAAACACATATGAGTTAAAGCAGTTAAAGCAGGATAAGTTAAAGCAGTAAAACATGATGTTTAAAGCAGTAAAGCAGTAAAACAAAAAAACATTTTTTTCCCAACCCTAGGTGTAGGTAACACCTCTATTGATTTACTGCTGTTACTGCTTTAAGGTATGTAATGTTAATGTTTTTTAATTAAAATTTCGTATACAATTGTCAGTAAAAATGAAATGTTTATACACAGACACTCTGTTTTTTTCTTCTTACATACAATTTTTAAATTTTATTAAATAAATAAGTATTAAGTAAAAAGTATTAAGTAAAAATAATGTTAATACATATATGTGTGTTAAATAATAGGTCTGTAACGAGTTACAGCTTTATTTGTATCACGAAATGTTTTTAATAAAAATGTTTAAGTATGAAATAAAAAATGAATGACTCATATTTTTAATATTTGAAATGAAATTTCTCTTTTTTATTAGGGAAAATAAAATAATTGAATTTCGACTCAATATTTATATATATTTCATTCGCGCGGGGAAATATGACGCCTGCGGGCGCACGCGGCGGGCGGGAACGCGAAATATTGCGCCTGCGGCCGCACGCGGCAGGGCGGGTACGCGGGTAATATTGCGCCTGCGGCAGCACGCGGCGGGCGGGACGCGGCGGGTCGCACCTGCGGGTGCAGGGGTTGACTGGGTCTTCTCGCGGAGGGCTCACGCTGAGCCCTCGTGTCTTAACTTGTGAACTAGGGTTGAGACATTAATGTAACTCTGTTCTTTAATGGCGGGTAGAGATGATCCAACAAAGATGATTTCATCAAAGCATGAATCCATCATATAGACCCGGTATCAAAGATGACGTCATCCAAGATGAGTCATCAAAGATGAACCTTTAAAGTTAGGGCATCAAAGTTGAGGCATTACATGCTTGAGCGCATCAAAGTTGAGGCATCAAAGTTAGGCATCAAAGTTGACGGCATCAAAGTTGAGACACCAAAGTTTGAGGCATCAAAATATCGAGTGTGTGGAGTGTAAGTGTAGTGATCTTGCGTGTGGGGAAAAAGGCAAAACAATAAAAAGGGGAGGAAAGTGTCTATGGAGAGATGTAATGAGTATATTGGAGAGTTGTTTTTAGAGGTTAAAGAATGGAGAGTATCAATGTAAACTAAAAGATGGATCAATAATTACGGAGGAAGAAGTGAAGCTGCTATTCATCAAGAAGAAAAACTGCAAAAAAGATTAGGTAAGGATGGTAGATAGTACTCAAGTGGAAATGCTGAAGACTTTTTAGGAATTTCCTATTAAGAAGATATCTCTAGCAAATAAAATCTATTAGAATCTGGAGAAGTAAGAATTAATGTGTGAGTAGAATTTATTTTCATGTTAAAAATAAATGGAATTTTAAACTGCGATAAACGCAAAATTATATTCATGAGCTAAAAATCGGAGGTCCATCTAAGCTAGGGAAATTTGGCCAGGGTTTAGTAATAAAATTAAATTTCAAATTTCTGAAGAACGGTCTGCATTTGCAAAAGGAGCACTATATTTGCAATGCGAGAGAGCCATTAAGGATGAATTGAGCATTGCTGACAATCAAAACTCTTTTGACAAACATGAACTTTAAAAAATAGATTTGGGAAAGAGATGAGATGTATTTAAAAGGTATTGAGAAACTTTGACTATAAGAATCAACTGGTAAAATAAAGGATGATAAGCATAACAGTGTATTCAGAGAAGTGACCGCAACTGCTGTGTCATGCATGATACCACATTTCTTCAATTTCTATTGCCAGATTACGAGAAATGAAAGCCATTTTGAGGGACTAAAAATAAAGGGACAAAATATTATAACGTTGTAAGTGCTAATGATAAGTTTTGCTGACCGATTTTAGTACTTTTAGTAGAATAAAAAGTAGCCATATGCAATTAAAACATGACAATATATATATATATATATATATATATATATATATATATATATATATATACATAAAAAAAACACATATATATATATATATATATATATATATATATATAGCAAATATATATATATATATATATATTTATATATATATATATATATATATATATATATATATATATATATATATATATATATATATATATATATATATATATATATATATATATATATATGACACAACAGAACACATATTGTACAGTTATAGGAAGAAAGGTTTGTGCAAAGTCTTATTTAACAGAAAAAAAAGGTGACGGAACTGTTTATGTTTGACAGCACCAAAACTTAATTGCACATAAACACTTAAAAAATAACATACACATATAGCACACAAAAGGAAAAATGTACAAAAACATTAATATAACAAATAAACACTGCAAAAAAAAAGTCAACAATAATAAAAAAATATCACTCAAAATTGTATCTATATTTGAAAAAATATATATTGATATTATTATGTTTCATTATAAACATATATTTTGTTTTTACTGTCAATAAAGTATTTCTTAATTAAAAATATAAATATATATTTTTTTTTAAAATTATCTTTCAATATTATATTTTTTTTTAATTCTCGTCAAAACTTTTCCAAAATTTTTTGGAAGAGTTTTTGAATTATTTTGTGTTTGGTTTACCTTATGATCATCTTCGAGCCTTTGGCGAGCTTTTTCGTATTCTTCAACCGTCAGGAGGAGTTGCTGGTGCAAAGCATTTAAAGCGTCCTTAGATTTATTTGCCTCTTCAGTCTGAAAAAATAAATATATTCAAGACTATAGGTAGGCTAAAAGGGTTTAAGCACCTAAATGGGAGCTCAAAAATTGTAAAAAGGATCTTGAGAAATCGAAAAAGCCTTATCTCATTGAAAGAATAATAATAATAATAATAATAATAATAATAATAATAATAATAATAATAATAATAATAATAATAATAATAATAATAATAATAATAATAATAGTATTAATAATAATAATAATAATAATAATAATAATAATAATAATAATAATAATAATAATAATAATAATAATAATAATAATAATAATAATAATAATAATAATAATAATATAGAGCGTAGGCATAAAAAAATATTTTCAGCTTCAAAATTCATGTTCAAAATGGTCATACTGAAGAATTTTATATTAAAAAAGTTTGATAATATATTGTATATGGATAAATTGATCTCGAATGTTAAACATATGAAAATTATGGAGGGGTTGGGAAACTTCTGACTCCTTAAACCTGACTACCCTAAATCACATTTAATGAGGGAATGGAGTTTTATTCCAGGTGTTGTGAAGGTTCCTAACATTAAACTAAAAGAAATTTCTTAATATTTAATTCTGGCATTTAATATTTTTTGTGCTATCAGCATTTTTATTTTTTAATTTTTGAGTCTCGTTGGGCTACAAGTCAATTGTCTTCCACAATCCCTATCTCTCTTTGACTACAACCTCCATTATATTGTCATTATTAAAATAATAATAATGTATTACTATTTTCCAACTATCATTGCTTTAAATCAAATATTCTGTAGTATTTTTTAACTTAATATTAAAGTCATTCGAACTTAAATTATGATGTATTTATAATATAAACCTAAATTATATAAACTTAAATTATTTATTTATAATATAAACTAATTTAGCTAGTATGCAAATATAGCAATTTACTAAAGCAATTAAAGCCTATTTAGTGGATCATTATAGGCATTCATGCTCTCACTCTATATGGAACTAAATGATATATTTCTAAAAAATATTTAGCTCATACATACGTGAAAAGGCCAAGAATATTTAATCATAGACAAACATGAACTGAACAAATTAATAGGACAAAGGGCCTTTATAGAACCCACCACGCAAACAATCTTATCTAATCTAACATAAAATATTGATATACTATTTCTCAGTAACGAAGAACATAACAAATAGTTTACTTTTTCATTAAATTTTTCATCCTCCTCCATAAGTCGATTTTGTAAGTCATTGGCTTCTCCATCCGCCAATTTGAGCTCTTCGTCTTTTTTAGCGATCACCTCCTCCAGTTCACGAACTTTCTCTTCTAATTCTTCTAAAGCAGCTACGGACGGAGGTAGTTTCCCGTAAAATGAGCCGTTTTCTACTGAAGTAGATTCTTCGAGTTCATCCAGAAGAGACCCTTCGTTCTTAACGGATTTTCTTATTTTCCTTTTTTTCCTAGCGTCTCTTCTGGGTCGTGGGGGAACTTCTGGTAAGGATCTTGAAGAGGTTCTTTCACCTCCTCCATCTGTACCAGAATCATTCGTCAGTGTTAAGGAATAGACACTACTTGTGTCTCCTCCTTCACTAGTATTTCCGTTGTTTCCCTCATGTAGAAGGGATGAAGGGGATTCTGTCGTAGGGTCGTTCGCCAAGTTCTCTGTTCGCGATGTTTCAAAATCTATAAATAAAAATAAATTAACATTAGACAAATTAATTTAACATGCTAATTAATATTAAAAACTAAGGTAACTTTTATTTTGAGATCCTAAATAAATTATTGTATATATATTATAATTCTCTTTAATAATCAATATATTAAATTAAAAATATATATATATATATATTATAATATATATATATACTACACCTACATATATAAATATATATATATATTATTTAATATATATATTATATCTATGTATATATATATATATATATATTAATATATATATATTATATATAATATTATAAATCTTCGACAACATGTACAATCTAAATAACGATATATTATATTTTGTTTATAATTATAGTACTGGGTATAGAGACATTTAAAAATTTTAGGGCTGGAGGACTATGTACAACAAAAGCACGAAGATAAAGCTTCAAACACAGTGCAATAATAAATTAAAAATATATACAACCCACATGAAGTAGTTACAATGTAGCAACTGAGACAAAATCAAATTTATTTACGTTAATCAAATTACTTTTCTGGTGAGGTAGTTTAGGAGAGGAATGTAAATTATTCCCTGGGTATCATAGCCCACCCTTAAACCCTTGTATTCTTTCTACATCATTGCTAATAATATAATCCTACTTCTAAATGAGAAATACCTTCCGATTCCGAATCTGATGGAGATATTCTTCCGTTTATTACTTCGTTCAGAGTTTTAAGACAGTCTGTAAGAGTTTGCAAGTGGCTGTTCTGGTTATTCTCTAGACAACTTTTGCAATTCTGAAAAAGATGAATATATTTTGTAAATTTTATCATTTATTATTATTATTATTATTATTATTATTATTATTATTATTATTATTATTATTATTATTATTATTATTATTATTATTATTATTATTATTATTATTATTATTATTATTATTATTATTATTATTATTATTATTATTATTATTATAAAGCAGGGATCTTCATTTTTTTTATTATTATTATTATTATTATTATTATTATTATTATTATTATTATTATTTTATTATTTTATTATTATTATTATTATTATTATATATTATTCATTATTTTATTATTATTATTATATTAAGCAGGAATCTTCATTCTATTTATGATTATTATTATTATTATTATTATTATATTATTATTATTATTATTATTATTATTATTATTATTATTATTATTATTATTATTATTATTATTATTATTATTATTATTATTTAAAAAGTTATCATCATTCTCTATATATTTACCTGGATATTTTTAATAAATGAGTCAAGAGCCCTTTGTAAGTTAACCAACGGAGATGTTGCCAAATAATCAAGTTCTCTTGCTATAGTTCTGTGAGAATGATTCGCATTGACTCGTATTCTTCTGATCTTAGATTCTTTGTGTGATTGAAATTTAGCAGAAGGACTTCAATTTTCGTACCTCTTTGATCTTTCCTCGAGTTGTAATGCAACCTGTTTTGGGGAAATTAAAATACGTAAGTTATAAATTTAAAAAGCATATCAAAGATTATTATTGTAAAAGTTAAAGCTTGTCGATTTTGATCTTTCCTCTAGTTGTAATGCAACCTGTTTTTGGGAAATAAAATAGGTAAATTTTAAATTTAATAAGTGTATCAATGATTATTAATGTAAAAATAAAAGATTGTCGATAGTAGAAATAAAGTAAATAAATGTGTTTATTTATTTATTTATTTTTTAATAATTGATCGCAAATCTCTGATCTCTCTTCGACTTGTAGTGCAATATGAGTTGTTTAGAGAGATAGGATTTCAAATTTAATATAGAGTGCATCAAGGATCATATTTTAAATTAAAACTTGGTGGCAATAAAAATTAAAACTATATTAATATATTTTTTAAATATTTGGTTTCACAAATCTCTTTTATACTTAATCGAGTTGTACTGCATGCCACCTAGGTTGATTAAAGAATTAAAATTGGTTTTAAATTTTAATGATGGAGTGTATCAAGGATAATTTTTTTAAATAAAAATTTCCCAGTGTTGAAAATTAAAACTAAATGTTTTTTTCTTACTTAGTAATTGGTTTCATAAATGACGATATCATGATTATAGATATCATGATTATAGATTTAAATATGATTATAGATATAGATTTCATGATTATTTTAATGTCAAAGAGAAAAATTTAAGTCTACGAGTAGCAATCCAACAAATCATAAAATACCAAAATGAACATTTTAAATAGATTATATACAAGGGATGATTTTGAATTTTTCTGGTTTGTGGGATATAACACTTGCTTTTTTTTAACATTTTATTTGTGCCATTGTAAAATTTTAATATCGGTCTAATTGCATTGGTAAACATTTTGAAAATATATAATAAATATGTTTTAAAATGTTTTGGTAAAGAAACATGAAAACGTAAACATTTTAACCATTTTAGAATAATTTTTTTAGGTGTTCCTGTGTGTGGGGGGGGGAGGGAGGGATGAAATTCCCTCACTGTATTTTCCTGTGTCCTGCATGGTGTAGGAGACGACTAAC
>JABUQX010081865.1:17500-30607 GCA_015478945.1 Trachelipus rathkii
TGGTGGTTAATTATATTTAAACATTCTTTATATGAAACAGGAGAGTTGAGTATATTATATATACTAATACAATTATACTAATTGAGGAGAGCGCCATACGTTATATATATATATAATATATATATATATATATAATATATATATATATATATATATATATATATAATATATATATATATATATAAATATATATATATATATATTATATATGTTAATGCTGACCCTTTTTTTCTCTGTTCGATAAGCTTTTGCTTGTGAAGCCTCTGACTTAACAAGCTCTCTCACGCCGATAAGATGAATCTTAGTAGTATAATTTGTTTGCAATCTCCTCCGCCTCGTCCTAGAATACTCGTCACATCACTCGCACCCTTGGAAATAAGGTTCAAGTTCATGCTGAAGAATAGCGTACTGCTGTAGTAGGGCTCCGAATCTCTGTTCATGGATTTCAACATGTTTCCTCAATTCTACGATTCTTTCTTCATAGCCTTGTTGCATAGCTTTTTGTTCCTGTTGGTAAACTTCGACAGATTTGTTAAACTCTATTCGGAGTTCTTTGGATTGATTTTCAAGTCGTATTTCAGAGTTGTTTATCACAGACTGAGCTTCTTCGAGTTTATACAAGAGTTTGCGTTTTTCTCCCTGAGATTCTTCTAAACTCTGTTGCAGATTTTCTATATCTGATTTTGAATTTTGTAGTTGATCGTATATGACAGATTGTTCATTTTCGTACTCCTGTAAAGAAGGCAGATAATAAATAAATAAATAAATATATTAATAAGTAATAAATTATAAACATAAATAAATAAATAAATAAATAAATATATTAATAAGTAATAAATTATAAGTAATAAGTAATAAATATATTAATAAGTAATAAATTATAAATATGAATAAATAAATAAATAAGGAACTAAATATTTGATGAAAAAATAAGTAATAAATAATAAGTAATAACTAATAAATAAATTAATTAATTAATAAATAAATAAATGAGTAACTAAATATTTGATGAAAAGAATATTTAAAAAAAAAAATTTTCAAGTCAAAATTTCAAGTTTAAGAATTCAAGAAACCATAACCCAAACATAACAATATTCTTTACCTCTCTCAAATTATTTCTTTCCTTCTGTAGAGTTTCAATTTGCGTTAAATAATATTCTTCCCTTTCACTTAATCTTTCTTCCCTAAATAATTTTCGTTGAGTTTCGTTTGAAGATTTTTCGTCGACAAAAGTTTCCATATCTTCGTCAATGACGTCGAATTCCTCCGTTTGAGTGAAAACGTCGTTGAATTGGACTTGGAGAATATTTTTGTCTATCTCGGAATTAAGACACTTTTCACATTCATTCGCACATGGGAAAATTGGTACAAAAGAAGCAGCATCAACACTGAATTGGGATAAATCAGCAACAGAATTATTGTCTAAAATAGAGGAATATGGAATGATTGCTTTACTGTTACGAGCGGCAAATCTACGCCAAAATTGCGCTAAAATTAGGCCGTATAATGCGAAGGTTAGTTGAGATTTTTGACTGTTGTTGGCAACCATCAACGCCTCTTCCCTTCTTCTACAAAATTGACTTTCTTTCTCTAAGATTTCTTCATGCATCCTTCTTCCTTTATCGATGGCCTGTTGAAATGTACAAAATACGCCTGAGCATAACAAATAACTGGCCAAATAAATTTCTGAAAGGAGTATTACCGACGCTGAAAAAAAAGAATTTGAGGTTTGTTCACATTATTTCTTTTTTATAAAGACTACATTTCGGAAATTGTAGGTGCTCCGAAAGCACTAATCCATCTAAAATGAAAGAATCTTTTGTAAAAGCAGAGGATGAAGGATAATTTAATAACGGAGAAAGTTGTGAATTAAATTGTAGCTTAGTCTTATGACACAGACATGCACAAGGTAAAGCCTATTTAATATACATCGGCACTAAGATAATTAACGCGGTGCAAATCATTGCTGGAATCTAGTTTTTTCTCTTAATTTTTTCTTTACATTTTAAGAGTTTGAATTCCTATAATTATACTTTTTTTAATTTTGTTATTTATTATATAATATTATAATTATATTATATATATTATCCTCACTATTGTTCGCAGTGTATCAAGCATTTTCCATTTACATCTATGTTTGCATAATTAATTTAATACTTGGCTAATTATTATTTACCCTTATATTGATTTAAGTTTATAGATTATGCTTATGTGTCAGGTTAGATGTGAATAGTAAGCTTGTTCAAATAACTCATATTTAAAGACTTTCTGAATAAAACCTCTAAATCACTTAGAGAATAGCTGCATAATTAGGAGAGAATAAGTAACTTATTGCGGATAGGGTTTGGTACCCTTCCCAGCCTCCACTTATCATAACTATCGAAATATTGAAATCAAAATTTGATAGATGTTATCTCAAGATTTCGCCCACCTCTTTCATGTCAAGAGTCGATTAACATTTAACAATTTAGGTAAGATGTTAGTAATTCATATCGTATAAATTCTTGCTCTTCTTCTCTCCTCTTCTCTCCTCCTCATTTTTTTTTTTCCTCTTCTTCTCCATCCTGAGTGGAATTATGCTGAAACATGTAGAAATTCCTAAGATGCTTTCGGCTTATATTGACCTATCCTCGTCTAGATCTATATATATAGTACACTATATATATATCATATATGTATAGACTATATATATATTTATAAATATAGTAAGATATAAATTTCTATACGTTATCAAAGATTTTAAACACAAGCATGATTGTATTTTCATTGTATATTTATCTATTGTATATTTGTATATTTTATTGTTTAAAGTATATTATATATATATTAATATACTATATATAATATATATATTATTAAGTATTAATAATATATCATATAATATATATTATATATATATTATATATAATTATTATATGAAATATATATATAGTTACTGATATATATATCTATATCATATATATATTTATAATATATATATATTTATATATTAATATATTAATTAATTAAATTTACTTATGAGTTAGTTCACCATTTAAAATTATGTTTTTATTATGGGAGGGGACACGTTTTTTATTGGTTAATATTATACTTCACTTATGACTATATACTTTTAATATTTAATATAATAATTTTCAATAATAACAGTCACTACTTGTTTATTATTTTTTAAGTTTTGTAATTTGTATGGCTTATTTAATTCTATTATATATTTATTATTATTTTTAATTTGTTTTATTAAATAATATTTATTGAATTCAGTATAATTTATTATATATATTTTTATATAATATAAATGTTTATAATTTATAAACATGATTATTATTTAATAATTTATTAATAAATAATTTTCTATACTCTAATAATTCACTAATATGATATTACGCTCCAATTGTTTTTTGGAGGTCAACGGGGTTAGTCTTAATTTTTTTTTAATAGTGTTTAAAAAGCGTTTATTTAAGTAGTAAGCTATTCTGCCTTTATTTTTAATGTTCTCCATTTTAGATTAATCTTATATATTTTATTATGTATAATTAATTTTACAATTTATTAATTTAGACCACTTATATGGACAAATTTATAAATCTATATAGGCCACAGGAATCCCATTATCGTAACATTATGAAATTTGCAAAAATAGGGATAGTTTCTAAATGTCAAACTCGTGCCTAGAGCAACGAGGATAGACACAATAATCATGTCGTCGTCGCACTACCTGCAATAATATAGCTATATGATATATTATATATATAAATATATTTCATTATATATATATATATTATTATAATATATATATTAATAAATCATATAATATATATATATATATTATATATATATATATATATATATATTTTATAAATTAATATATATATATATTAATTAATAAGTATATAATATATATATATATATATATTATATTAATATATATAATATCATATATATATAATATATTAATATATATATATATTATATATATATTATAATATATATATATATATAACTATAAATATATTATTTAATAAATTTTAATATATATTATATAATATTATATATATATATATATATTTTAATATATATATATATATTATATACTATATATATATATTATAATATTAATATAATATATATATATATATATAATATATTTATATTAGTATATATATTATATAAGTATATATATATATAATAGTATACTATTAATATATAATATCATTAACTATATTAGTATATTATATATTAATTATATATATATATATATGTATATATATAATTATATAATATATATATATTTAATATATATATATATATATTATTTATTATTAATAATTATATAATATATATATATATTATATATATTTTATATATATATATTAATATATATATGATATATATATATATCAGCTATTACTTTTTTCCTTTTTTTGGTTAATATTAATTAAATTATATTTGAAATAATTTACAACTTACCTAGTTTGTCTGTAAGAAACAGTTGTATATAAGTAATCCTATGTATCATTGTATATAAATTTGGGATTTATATAAAGGTACCATTTCCCCTAAGTTTATTAACCAACTCATTTAACAAAGCTTAATAAAATTTTTTTGATTTGAGCCTCACAACTGGTTTTTAAAAATTATCCCAAAATATATTTTCAAAATATTTCATAATCATTATTTTGGATTTTAATATAATAAGTTTTTCAGAAATACTATTTTATGAATATCCTTGCAAAATTTTGCGTAATAAGAATAATTTAAGATTTAAAATAATTAATATATATATAAATAATAAATATATAATAATTGAATAATAATACAACCTCTGAAAAAAAGACTGTAAGAGATGAAACAGCATTAAAAATAATACGAAAGTAACATCAAAGGCAATTTAAATAATATAATGAAATGTTACTCTACACACACGGTACGGCAATCACTTCAATATTTATGAAACATTCAAGATATGTTCGCGCTTGATAAGATCTTGGTGTATTTTTCCTCAGGAGGAAGACTATGTAAAGTATGGAAACACTCTTATATATATAGCTGTGCTCTGAGTAGAGATCTCTCTATTTTTATAGGCATGTTCATATTACTTTACTTATAAAGTTAAGTATGGAGAGATTAGGATATAACTCACAATGAAAAAAATAAAGTATTAGTAAATCAAAATTGAAATATATACTAACGGATGTTGTGTTGGTAATTAAGTAAATATATGAAAACTAAATTTTGCATTGTTGGTTTTACATTAAAATTCACACTCATTTGATAAACTACCAGATTATTTTTATTTAAAGATTCACAATCATTTGCGTTATTTAACTATATTTCTAATTTCATGCAAACAAATAACAAGGGAACATAACATTTTTATTATATTGCTATAATTATCTATTAATTATACTTTAATTATAATTATTAATTACAATATAATAATTATATATTTTATGATGCACCGATATAGATAGTAACTCATTTCGAGAGAGAGGTAAGAAACTATAATTATAATGTAATATCTTAGAAATTTTTATTATTTCCAAGTTAGGAGAAATTGTCGCTCCCATAAATAGTGAATATTGTAGATCCGGAATATACGGTCTCTCAATTCATCTATTTACCACACAGCTATAGCCACTTGAGGAAGTATATTTATCTTCATATTACAAAAAGACGCTCTTTAATAGATTGGACGATAGGAATTTTTTCAGGTTGTGAAAAAACTCTAGCAAAATTATAGATATATACTCATTTCTAGGCATCTCTTATTGTAAGATAAGAAACAAATTATTACTTATAATTAAATAGAAGAATATTTTACCTTTTTTGGATTTCCCTTCATGATGTTTTCCTATCTTATAAAAAGAGATAACACGCTCACGCTTATATATTGATGGGATGAACAGAGAGCTAGGGTACAAGGGACTTAATATAAGGCAATATTTACCGTTATTAGATTTATATATAATTTTTTACATAATGTTATTTTAAAAGTTTATTATACTATATTAATAATATATTAATTATATATATATATATATATAATATAATATATATATTATAATATATATATATATTTATATATAATTATATATATATTAATAGTATTATTATTATATGAATATTATTATAATATATATATATATACTAATATATATATATATATTTATATATATATATTACTATATATATATATATATATATATATATAATATTATATTAATATATATTATATATATATATATATATATATTATATATATATATATATAATTAATAATATATATAATATATATTTAATATATATTATATATAAATATATTATATATATTAAATATATTATATATATGGAAGCTATAAAGATACTTTGTGTTTAATTTTCTATTTTTATTCCTCCTTTATTCAACAATGATGGCATTGGTTAGAAGTTTCATTTTCTAGATTCTTCCACTGCATATCAAGGTATGATAATTTTGTGGTATATTTATATATATATATATATTATATATATATATATATCATTATTAGATAGCTATATCGTATTAGAGCTTATTATTCGTTTATACGTTGAGATGACCCTCACATAAGTATACTATAATCACTCACTCACATAGTATAGTACTTTACTAGGGTAATTAACACCTACTTCTTAAATTGACTGAAGATACAGTACTTTATTATGTATTACATATTATACATCGAAGGCTATAATCCGACCAGCATTATTGAGTATCAATATATGAGGTCAACTATTATATATCGTGAAGGCTAATCAACTACGGCAACTCAAGTATTTTATATTATAACCCTATATTTTACAACTCACTTATTTTTACTTAATAAGTTGGACATGAATAAAAATTCAGAATGGTACTGGTGTTAATTTCTTTTTACAATTAAAGATTTAATAAAATAAATTCTTATCTAGAGCTGACAGAGTATTATTAGCTCTGTATAAATTAAATCATTATTATAATTTTTATTTATAATTATTGTTTAACGCTAGAATCTCTTGTACAACTAACAACTAACGCTCAGTTTATTACTTTCATCATTCGAAACTTTATAAAAAATGCTGACCATATATATATATATATTTATCCCTTCATCTTCCGCTCTAATATCGATTCAAATTTTTGTGATATCTTTTTTATAGTTAAAAATAGATTTTTTTTTTTCATCGAATAAAATAGCTAATATAAACTACAAGCTATTTGGGCATTCAAAGAATAACTTGTGTAAAATTATTATAATAAAATGTATGACAGGTTGTTACTAACACATACAATTAAACTTAATATTAACTAACGCATTTGAAAATCTCTCAAAATCGTTTAAGATTAGCTTTAGATTGAACGCATGGAAAACATTTGTTCGAAATACGAGTACCAGATTATATCATTGTCATTATTGTTGTTTCGATACTGAAGTAGAAGAGAAGGAAAGAGAATGTGTGGTGTGTGCGTGCTCCAAATCTGGCAAGATTTGATTATAAAACAACATAGGGCATATAACTTTTACTGCCCAATTTGCTCTTGCAATGAATAATTCAAAGAACACGTAATAATGCCTACAGATACTTATATCTCTTCCAAAAAGGCGAACTTATATAGAACCTGGACCTCCAAAAAAAAATTCTCATTCAGTAAATAACTTTCTCATAACAGAAGACTTTAATAGTGTCTAAAAGTAGAAAATATAAAGCAAATTTATTACATTATAAAAATTATCTAGTAAAGCAAATACACAACTCACAACAAAATCGTTAATCATAAGCATACTTTCTTCACTTTGGGATAATACCGTTGGTCTCACAACGCAACGTAATATGTTTCAATGGGTAAGTACAGCCACAGACTCATCACTATCACCTTCGCCCGTAAAAGTGGAGCGTATTTTTACACTAAAATACTATATACTAAAATCAATAAATATTATTTAAATATAAACAAACACTATTATTATTAAATTTAAAAAGGAAATGCCCTTTTTTAGATAATACACTTTTTTAACACATTCAACTAATAAAAGCGCAGTTTTCTATTGGATTACGTCGAGAAGGCTAAATGGCTAAGTACTAAAGTCCTGGTCATTAGAATGACTTAGAACCGTTTTGTGTCGGCGAACTCACCATATCCGTTTGAGGAACATCCATGCCGAAGGCGGAATTACCTCGCCGAGTAAGGAAACACATCTCGGGAAGGTGAATTACCCGCCGTTAAAGAAACCATCTGAGAAGACGAAGGGGAGTAAGAACAATGGCTTCAAAACGAACTAATCAAAGAACGCACATCTGTGCCGTCCGTCAGGAAATTATATCTAATAGCACGCGATCCATCCTTTGAAAAAACCTTGTAAGGGACAGTAATAATGGTGATTTCCAAATCTCTCCGGGTGCGATCGACACGAAGAAAGACATGGGTGGCAGATTTCAAATCGGCGCAGGAATTATGATGAAGCACGGAGGGTGTAGAGGTGGTAGTCTGTCAGAAAATCACAAATTGTTGTCATGTGAGATGACCTCATTATAATTTTGCTTACATGAAGTCGTTTACCAGAACTCTCCTTTTATTTTTAGGTTGCTTCAAGAAGTTTTCTAAAGGACACAGAAGGTGTTAATTTTCCGATTACTGGTCTGAAAGGAGAAAAATCCGGAGTTATCAGGAATGCTGCGAAGATTAGAAGGATGAACTGGAAGTAAGATAGTAACAAGTTTCTGTTTTAACGCTGATAGCATCTTCAGTGATCGTTATGATATACTGTTTTTTTAGAATTTTATGACCGATTTTGCGAAGGGTGGTAAGCGCTTGTCCGGAGCGTGTGACGTTCCAATAACGTGTGATAGCTCTCGGTGACAGAATTTCACCTTTCAAATTGTTGGGCCTTCTATCCGCAAATTACATGTAAGAGCGAATTCAAAATGTGCACTATCCACTGCATGAAGGGCAAACGCGATAAGATTATTGAAGTTCCAGTAATTTCACTAGGCGTGAATTCGCTTTTGTCGCAATTAGATGACTCTTGTATCTCATATCGGCACGTAAGTATGATAATTGTAAGATCTGGAGTCTGAAAGTACAGTTCAAGAGAGGATGGAGGTAATGGTCCCCCAACTTGGTCTATGCGATATCGATTATGTACTGTTCAAAAAACGTGTGACGCGGAATTCTCCATTCGGAGCAAAAGTGGTTTAGCTATGTACGATTGGAATCATGAAAAGTTTGGCACTGGGCTTGACAAGCGCGAAAAACCAAAAATCTTGATGTCACGATCCATCGTTGGGCTCCAAAAATACCTAGTCTAGATAAGGTACGCAGAGAAAAGGCCTTATTAACTCAAAGGATGAAAGAATCTGATTGGAGAAGAATTTGTGATAGCTCTGTTTCATTAACTGAAAAGGTTATTATGGGAATAAAATTGGCCATGGGATATTATAAGCTGAGAGTTGAAGTACTCACACATACTATAAAGATTATCTTGGTAGAGGATCAACGAATTGTAAGACTGCTGCTCGAAGAAGGGTGGTATATAGAGTTCTTCTCAAACTCGTTGATTGAAGAACGGCGATCATCATGTAAAAATCCAAAAGCATCTAAATGTTACCCTGAGGGAATCCTGGAAAAAAGACCTATCTGCCACAGTTTGCATTGCACCCTGTAAGAATAGATCAAGTGAAAAGAGGCCATAATTCTGTTAAAGACAGAAAAGATGATCGTTACTGAGAGCCGATCACTTTTTTAGGTTTGATTCCTACTGTAGAAAGCTGCACGACGATGCAGGTTTGTGAATCAGTGCACAAGATGCACAATATCCTTCCTTCTAACACTGCCTTGAAATGAAGATACAGAAATAGTAGGGTCTCTGCCTTAGAAGTTGAGAGTCGAAAAGCTGATATCTTCTATTTCTGTTCTGAAATAGGTTTTTGCTGAACAAATAATAGGTACGGCTGTCCATCAAAAAATTGATGAAGGGCTGGCTCCTATAGAAGTCTGGCTAAGAAGACAAAGTTTGTAGGAGAGTAAACAAGTCTTGGAGAGGTAACACTGGAATGAGTTGTGGCCGTTGATAGCTGATTCTCACTTGATTTCACCGAAAGGCATCCTCTTCTGTAGTCCAAGTGAGGGACTTATCTTTTTGGGTGGTATTTTGCTTTTTCTGACATAGGAAAGACGAGCTTTCTGCAAATCACGGGAATAAAACGGCGATAGTATCTTATAATTCCTAAAAATCTTTTAAGAGCTGCTGAATCTAAAGGAAATATGATACCCCAAATAGTTGAGAGATGACTTGAAAAATTCACATTTTTAAAACATTTTCCTGAAGAAGCTTGAAAACAGCCTGAGTTGTTCTTCATGTTGTTCAGGAGTTGATGAAAAAATTAGTGATTCATCTAGATTAGTAGCGTAAAGAAACGGGAGATGTGGAAAAATGAACTCCACTATGCGTTGAAATGTAGGGCCAGCATTTTTCAAACCAAAAATTTTTTAAACATTGTTAATGAGATTAATGGTTTACAAACACTGAAGATCACATTTTTTATATTAATAAAAAACTGGAAGAAACATTTATTACTAAACATTATTATAACAGTTTATTATTAACATTATTATTTTACTTATTTATAACATTATTGTTCAATGACACGACAAGAAATAAGAATTTACTTTCGAGAAGTGCTTTTTCGAGTGTTCATTTTTGTTGTTACTTGTTTGAAATTGGGCTGATAATTGGTAAGCGCAGTTCGCACGAGTTCACTTAATTAAATGTTCATCAGTTAGTTCAGATCGATATTTAGATTTAATGAACTTAAGCGTTGAGTACAGTGATTCACACACATAAGTAGTTCCCAAATATTGAGATAAATCTCTTTTGTTAGTGGGTATTTTTCTTCTGGAACTTCTTCCAAAAATTATATGGCCGAAACACCGCTTCGTTGCAGTCCTTTAAGTCCTTCATCCTCTTGAATTTCTAGTAGCTCCTCCAACTCTACAGCTTTAAAATTGGTAATGAAACCGGACAGCCATCGCCCACAACATCAACAGCAAAAGGATTTTCCAGGAATGAAAAAATCGAAGGTTTAAGTGGTTCTCAAAATCAATTAAATCTGCCATTGATTTTTCCTTCAGTAAGACCAGACATTTTACACAAATAATTTTCTGTTTCCACCTGAATGTCTCGAAAGCTTCCAATAATTTTCTTCAAACATTTGAAATGAGCAAATATTTTAGTCTCAAGGTATTTCCGAAAGAGTCTTAATTTTCTTAAAGTACACTCTGCGCTTAATCAGAAATAAGTATTTCTCTTCCATGTAATGATATGTTTAGAGTTTGGTAAATGGTGAATCACACAACTCTGAAATAAAAAAGTCAGATCTACAACAATTACTGGGGGTCATTAAGTTCAAGGAAAGATTTTTCTTTTTCTTGCATAAACTGTTTGATTGAAACAAGTAATTGAAAAAATCTGCCAAGAACATTGCTTACTGATAACTATCTTACTAAGCAGGAAGCTCGTCATTGTCCATGTCTTCTATGAAGGATATGAACTGTCGGTGTGTTTTGGCACTTGAGCGAATGCAGTTCACGATTTGTCGAACTACCTACATAACATGTGGTTATTGAAAATATTTTGCTGCTAAATGTTCTCTGTGAATAATGCAATGTACATGCAGGTATAGGAAATCAGGGTATGATGTGTCAGCATTTAAAAGCCCAATAAGCCCTTGTTTCTTACCTGTCATGGATGGTGCACCGTCAGTAGTAATGCTGACAATATTACCGATAGACACTGAGTTTTTCAATACAACACCATCTAGGGATTCTTTAATGTTATAACCACGAGTAGTATCCTTCAAAGTAACCAGGTCTATGAGCTCTACCACCACCTACAAGCCTTTTGACACATCCTCACAAATATGACTAGTTGCGGTTTATCCTAGTTGTTTATAGTAATGTGGTATATATTATATATATTATTTTTTTCTTTTTATTCAAGTGGCTATATTAATTGTGAAATTTGATTTTTAAATCCTATTTCAATAATAAAAATAAATAAATAAAAAAAAAAAAAATAAAAAAAAAAAAAATGATTAACTAAAATATATTCATTAGCTTATTTTGAATGTAACATTTGGAATTTGCCATGACGTCAGATTTCTTTTGTTATGACTTTTGATTTTTTGACGAATAGCAAAAGCCCCAAGCCCTAATCTCTTGCAACATTGAGCAATGAGAAAAAGGTGCAGACCTAAATATACACATTTTGGAGCCAGAACTATGTTTCTGGTTCTGCCACAACTGGCATAATAACAAATACTATAATAATTATAAAAGATTTAAAAATCAAACTTAATACTTTAAAGTGCCACTGGATAAAAAGAAAAATATTGATAAGTTAACTAATACAATGTATATATTTCTTTTTATATATTTTTCAATACTGATGAAGTAAGTGGCCTAGGCAACCATACTTAGGCCTGAAGAAACAATAAGAGAGCCTTAACTAACAACAAAGGCCTTCACTCCTGGATGAAAGTTATTTCACTATAAAGAGGAAATTCCATTTCTAAAAAAGGGTAAGCATTTCAAACTGAATTCATTTTAGCTGTTGGTGTAATTTAGTTTTATTGCCCTCCATAGTTAATTATATATCTATATTTTTCTAGGGTTTCAGTAACTATTTGTTGTTGTTGCTTGGCTGATATTCTCATTCTGGTGTGTTTATCTTTAAAATATTTGGCCTTGTGAAACCACATAGGCCTATTGAGACTAAAATTTATTGAATATAAGAAAAAATAAGACAGTTTTGAACACATAGGGTAAAATAAAAAAAAATAAACAAAATATACTACAGTATATATAGTATATTATTAAAAAATATTTGAGTTGAAGCCACATCCTATCGAGACTTAAAAATATACTGTATTTTTAGTAGGTATTCTTATGTACTGTATAATAATACTGTGTATATTTATTATAAATATTACTACCTATTAATACTGTATTAAAACTGTAAACATTGGTAATAATAAATAAAATAGGGTCCTTATAAAAAAAAAAAAAAAAAAAAAAAAAAATAAATAAATTGATATACAATATTTAAAAACATT
>JABUQX010081866.1:0-26461 GCA_015478945.1 Trachelipus rathkii
AAAAAAGAGAGATGGATTTTGGTGCATGAGCATGTTTGGGTAAGTGGGTTGACTGGGCCAGTCTCGATAAGGCCATGTTGGCTTTTTACTGTCTCTATATTCCTAATTCCTATTAATGTTTTTGGTGAACTAACCTAGTTTTAAGTTTTTTGTGGCATACTGTATTTTACACTCCTAATAATATTAAAGATTTTGTAACAATGTAATATTAATAATAAAAAAAACTTTCACAACATTTTCATTTTTTAAAAACATATTTTTTTTTTAGTTTTTTATTATGACAAATCTGTAATCAATTAATGAAAATAAATCCTATGGAATTATTGTTAATATTATATATTATATATATATATAATATATATATATTATATATATTATATATACTATATTATTATATATAGTATGGTATAGGATATAACAAAAAATATGTACATGCAGTTAGTTTGGCGTTGTGGGAGTTCTGATCTGTAAGTTTTATATAGAATATTTGACAGTTTTTTCACATTTTTTATAGTTACAGGAGTTCATTTAGAAAATTCCGGTTTCCGGCCCCGGAAATTCCAGCCGGAATTTTATTGGGGATTCCGGCTAATTCCCGGTTCCCGGGCCGGAACCAAAAATTTCAGTTCCGGTACACCCCTTAATATATATATATATATATAATATATATATATATATATATTTATATATATAATATATATAATATATATATTATATATATTATACTTTATATAATTATATATATATATATATATTATAAATATCTAAGAAAGGCTGGTGCATTGGCCATCGAGGTTTGCGGCCTATGCGCAACTAATAATTTTGTTAGGCGCAAACAATTTTTAAAAAGGCGGACAAAGCATAGGCGCACAGCCAATTAGCGCCACCCATGAACAGGAAACAAGCATTTTTTTTTTACTCTTAAAAGTAGGAAATTAGTAGTGTTGCAAACTTGTATTATTCTAAAAACCAGTGTAAAATATATATTATATATATATATAATATAATATATATTATATATATATATATATTTATATTATATATAATATATATATTATAATATATTTATAATATATATAAATATTATCTATATATATATATTATATATATATATAATATATATATATTATATATATATTATATATTAATAGTGTTCAGTAGTTCTTTAACTACAAATAAATTGTCAAATATGCAAAGCTGAAAATTTTTCAACCTTCTTTTCAGGCTCGTGCTGACCTCCTGGGGGAAAACATGGACCCAATTAAGGAAATGGAGGAGGAAGAGGACGTGCAGATATTAGTTTACGGTGGTTTTAATTACAAAAATTAAAAAAAATGTGGGTTTTTTCTTCCTTATAAAAGCATGCTTTTATTAATCGACTTAAAGTTTACTTGCAAATAATTTACCAACAGCACGGCGGCGAAAAGTTCAACAAGGCGCAAGGCCGAATAGGCCGCTGAATGGTGACAAAAATAATAGGCGCTTAGGCCGCACTAGGTGGCCGGCGGCAAAGGCGCATAGGCGGGCGCAGGCGCACTCCAAAAAAATTATAGGCGCACACCCAGCTCCTGGATATATATATATATTATATATATTATATATATATATATATATATTAATATATATATTATAATATTATATATATTATATTATATATATATATATTATATTATTATATATATATATTATATATATATTATATATATATTATATATATATATATATATCATATCTTTTATATTTACATTTAATTACTACTTTTTCTTTATTATTATTACATTCATTTTTTTTATTATATTGTACCTATGTAAAAAAAATCTTTTACAAAATTTTTTAAAGATAGAATTTTAAACTACGATTTCGTAAGATCTGTTATCTATATTCTTCCCTTTCCTCATGCTTTCTAAAGTAACCTAATTCATAGAGTGCGATAAAATGGAGTCCGGTCAGTTCAAGTATAAGAAAAGTCTATGGTAGTTTTAGCAACTTTGAAAGGCCGTAACTTTTATGCCTAAAGATGTCAGTCATTTCTGTTTTTTATAATCTTCATTATTTTTTTTTTTAGAGCCTATCCTGTGATTTTTATAAAATTTGGTAATGCTGAGGTTCTGCTTTACTATTACAAAAATACTCATTTTTTCAAATTGAAGTATACTCAACTGTTACCAAAATTTCAATCTAATTTTTCAAATTCATACTTGTGAATCAAAAAATTTAGTAAACAATTGGCAGCAGGATATATAAGACTGAGTTAAAGGTAATTGTGGAGCAGTGTTTACTAAGGTTCATGTAAATACTGTATTAAAACTATAAATAATTAATTTACACAAATAGTATTAAAAAATTCTTTCAAGTATTTTTTATAAATTGACTTACATTGTAAGTTTATATTTTCAATAAAAATAAAAAAAATGATGCTAAAAAAATCACAACTTTTAGGCTTTATTTCGTTCATATAGGGATGAAGAATCACTGTCGATATAATTAAAGTTTTTGTAAATAAGTAATAATTAACAAAAACTGAAAGGCTTAAATGCATGAATAAAAGTTTGAAACCAATTTTTTATTCTTTTTCTTTTATACAAATTTTCCTAAGCTTAGGATATAAGCTAATAATATAATTTATGAACGTGTCACCACCAAATTTCAGATAAATGTTGTTTAATTTTTATATGAATGAATAAAAATAATATAACATTGGTACCCAACATCGAAAGTCTAAACAAGTATATATATAGGCCTATATAATATTATTCTATATTTGAATCAGTATATATTTTCCTGAAAAAATTTTCTGTTCAAAAAAATTTCCAAGTTCAGAAAAGTTAAGTTAAGTAAAGTTTTTAAGAAAATTCTTTAATATCAAGCTTCTGGAATTATGCCGGAAGCTTGCCACTAGACAATTTTCTTAAAAAACTTAATTTGAAACTTAATTTTTTCTGAAACTTAGCAAATTTTTTTTTTGAACTTAGAAAATTTTTTCAGCAAATATGAAAAATATCTCAAAATATAGAATAATAATTAATATATATATATATATATATTATATATAATATATATAATTATATTTATATAATATATATATTATATATATATTATTATATATATTATATATATATAATATATATATATTATATATATATTAAAATTTTCAAATTTATTTTCTGCAATATTTTTCCAATGAGGAAAGAAACCTACTAGAAAGTTAATTTTCGGTTATTCCGGCCCGGATAATAATGAATATCGGGTTCCGGATACCTGGATTTTTTAAAAAACTTGGCCTGGATAGGTTGGATGCCGATTTAGTTTTTTTGCCCCCCGATATCCAGCCCATCCCTAAATTATATTATATTATAATATATATATATATATATATTATATATATTTATATATATATATAATATATATATTATATATATTATATTATATATATTATATATATATAGCGTCGGGCGGGGTGACCAGGCCCGCCTCTTTAGGAGGGGGGATTCGGTCCATCTCTTAAATAAAATCAAAATAATAAAAAAAAAAAAAAAATTTTTTTCGCTCCATTTTTATAGCCCACGCGTAGTACTAACAAGTTTTAATTTAGATTCATATTTAATTCTAAGACAGTTTTTATATTTTTTAAAAAATGTTTAGAAATTAGGGTACAAATTTCCTTCATTAAACTTTCACTTTTGAAAAATGTGAGGTTTTTTTTAACTTCATAATTATAAAATTGAAAAATTTGTATTCGATTTTTAATTATTTTTTTCAGTGGATACACTCGAGTTTGTATGTTAGCTTTTAAACTGGCAAAGTAAATTTTTTGATCCAAACAGTATTAGGTGGCAAAAAAACGGGCCCTAACTTGGTCCGATTCCACCCCGCCGTAAAAATTGAAATGGAGGGGGTGGCTCGGACCAACCATTGTTTTTTTTCGTAATTTTCTTTTCATTTATTGAACTTTTTTATTACGTAATAATTTAATTTAAATGTAATAAAAAGTTACTTATATTAAGTTGAAAATTTTTTTTTAAAAAATGAATTTTTAATAAAAAACGAGTTTTAGATTTAGTGTTCCAAAATTTTTTTGGGTTCAGAAAGAAACCAAAATATTAATACCACTTATTTTATATTCGGTAATTTTATTTATCATTATTGACATTTTTTATTACTTATTACGAATTTTAATAATGAATAACTAATTTATTTATTTAAGTAAAAAATTAAAAAATATAAAATTGAAATTAATACAAAAGACGAATTTAAAACAGATGGTCCGCCGAGTACCCTCAATTGGTGGTCCGCTTCACCCCTTCACGGTCAGGCTGACCGGCGTTATTCAAACTTTTATGCTTTTTTAAGAGAAAAAAAAAAAAACCCTTTTTTTTATTTTTTTTCTTTTTTTTTTTAAAAAATATAAAAAAAACATTATTATTTTTTTGTTGTGCTTATACAGACTATAGGGCCGTGATTAAAAAAAAAAAATTTCCAAAAAGTGCATTCAGGGGGAAAGAGTCGGAGACCAAGTTTATACCTAAAGTGGTCCATCGTAACGCGCCGCCTCGAACGCTATATATTATATATATATATATATATATAATATTATATATAATTTATATTATATATATTATATAGTATAATATATATATATATATATATATATATTATTAATATATATATATTATTTATATATATATATATATGGCCAGCCCCCCGAAAGCATCATGCAATGTAACTTAAAAAAATAAGATAAGGAAAAAAATAAACAATTTTTGAATTTTTTAACTTTAGTTCAATTGAGATTGAAACAAAAAAAAAATTTATTTTTCTAATACCTTATTAAAATACCACCTTATATAGCTACATACTATTATAATCTTAGATTGAGCAAGCTTACAGTGTGAATGACCTTGAATCTGTACATTACTTCCCGCGCAAAACACGGAGTGGTTTCCAAATACCGTTCTTTGGAGAAATATTATTTTTTCTTTTTTTATAATCGTTTTTAGGGGTTCGAGCCGACCGGAGGGACAGAGGGGGGAACAAAGTCCCCCCTCCCCGTCGTCCCCCAGTAGGCCGAGAAACCCTGACTTTCGCTATCGTTCTTGTTTGTTTACCTGTGGGATTTGCTTTAGTTAAAAAAGAAAAAATTTCAACATTTGGCACCTTTACCTGCTCACTTGCAGTACGCGATTTCTTCAAATTCTCAGAAAACGGTAATATCATACAAGATTTTTTCCCAACATTTTTTAAATATTTTTAAATTTGTCAAAAAGCATTAATTTTTATTTTTATTTTATTTTTAATTTTCATGGATAAAAATGTCTCTGATTAATAAAATTTAATTTATTTTCCTGTACCTTTTATATTTTTTTTGTTATATGAATGTTGCTTTCTGGAGGCTGAACTATTACTTTTTAATATATATATAATATATATATATATATATATATATATATATATATATATATATATATATATATATATATATATATATATATATATATATTAAAATAAAGCCTACTTTTTCAATTAATTGTCATTGTCAAAATTTACTACAATCATCATCATCAAATATTCTTCAATTGTCCCATCACTAATATATATACAGTATATACGGAAATTTTGTCTATAAAATCGAATCCATGATGATCATACAGATTTATCAATTATCAAAAACGTATTAATGCAATCAATATATAAAAAATCGGAAAAAAAACATTGATAGTGATATCCCTATAAAAATGAGAAATTTAGCCGTTTAAAATTTTCCTAGCATTATTTTTTATATATATTTTTTAAAATATAAACTTAAAATGTACCTCAATTTGTATTATAAAAAAAAAAAAAAAAAAAAAAATTTTTGGATACCATTTTTGTAAATTATATTACATGAACCCAAGTGAATACTGAGCTCCACAATTACAGTTAAATTATTTACGTTTATTGAGACATCATATCATCTGAAGATATTTTTCGATATCACTATATATCTCGATAACACCTGATTTATAGCCTATGCCTTGTAGCCTACACTTACAACATTTTGTCGCTTTGAAAAGATTTAAAGTGCCATTGCTCTTGATGGCTCAGTACAATTTTTTTTTCCTTTGTTTTCCCAGCAATGCGATTACTAAGATCATATGCTGGTACTACTATTAATTATATTGATTATTGTCATCTCTATATAGCCTAAGTAAAGACTTGCACGGAGCCATAAACCATAGTATTAAACATAAACCCAAAAAATATATATACGGTATTGGTATTAAAAATTTCATTCTGTACACGAAAATCTTGTGGAAGAAAAGATGCCAGCATGCTTATTCATAATGCCATCCGCTAACAAAATAGGAGAAACTTTAAACTTCAAAGGATATATTTAAATTTAATTAAAATGAAGTTCTAAAAAATATCAATTATGAAATTAATATAAAAAAATAAAAAGGTCACTCTTTAAAAAATTTATATTGCTGTTGATAAAATTTCATAAAATTCTTAAAACTACAATCAGCTATAAAGCAAAATTTATGCAATACAAATATTCTTTTAATAATAAGATTTTATCAACCTACCTGACTTTTTTTCAAAACATATACATATTTTTTTAACTTACTTAATTTATCAAAATATTATTCAAAAAAGCAGCCCTAGGCCTTTATACATTATGCACTACAACCACTGCATACAGGCAAAGCAAACCCCCAAACAAGAAAAAGAAGGAAATCTAGGTGTGTTAAAGTTGCGTTAGTTATGTTAGGTTGTCGTTGTGCACAAGTTTGTGCCCCAAATCTAAGAAAGACCATTGATTATATTGGTAGCTCTTCCAACGGCCAACCAAGTTCACAGTCCACATAATAATATGGTCTTGGTTGAACTCAACTTACTTTGCATTCATGGCTCTACCAAATACCACAGAAAACTCCCCCCCCCCCAAAAAAAAATGGTCGTACAACTGAAGTTTCTGTTTCATGACTATTCTTTACCACCAGGATTTATTGCTCCTACTCGACGGGACCCACTTCTCTGCCTTTCCTCCCCATCTGATTCCACCTCTAACATTACTCCTAGCCGCATAGAGACAGTTGTCTCAAGAAGATCAACCACATAATACTCATAAGAAAATATGATAATAATACTTAATGGAATTTTCGTAGCTACTGCTCAAATTTTGAACTTGTTCAGCTAATTAACGTATGTACACCAAAGTGCATATGTATGCAGGAACTTCAACTATGTTATCGGGACTTGTTCCAACCGTTGAAATACAAATAGCAGCTAACTTTTATAGAAAGTGGTAACAATGATAGTAGAGGTGTTGAGATTTAACATTCATAAGTCTGTTCCCTCTTCTCCAGTCTCTCTTTGAACTAGACCTCATGCAGTAGCAGCGCGAATTCATATGTTCACCGATTTTAATGACTGTTCGATCTACTTAGTTCCCAGTGTTTAGTTTACTAAGGCCGACTAGGTTGACCTTTTCAAGCAGCTCTCACACTCCGGTTGTCAAATTAGGAAATTTCAACCTACGTTACTCCTTATGAGTGGACTCTGTCATCACGCCAAAGGCTAAGACCCTTGCTGATCTTTTAATCTCCTTTTCCCTGAGATACCTTAACTTTGGACTTCCTACATATGAACGTTTAGATACACACTACCCTTCTTGTATAGATATTTCCTTTAATCCCACTCTCCCGCTTTGATTGTTTGAACGGTAGTGACCATTACCCGATAGCCTTACAAGAACCACACCAAGGTCATTCCCGCTGGCGTTATGATTGAGCAGAGTGGATTCCTATTTATCAGGGCACAGCTATTCCACTCTTTCCCTCTAAGGAGCTGTTTCCGACCATTAACGCTGCTTTCAAACTCTTCCAGCAAGTTATCATCACCGATACAGAAACTTGCATCCCACTGTCATCCACAGGTAGGCGTGCGGCAACCCCTTGGTAGTCACAAAAGTGTGCACAAACTAACCGGGAGAAGAATTTTTTTTACCGGCAATGCAAAAGACCCAGCAACAACCAAACATGATTATTTTTAAAGCTGAGGCGAGATCTCGTCAAATTAATCGCCAAACACGTAAACAATATTTTCGAACTTTTACTTTGACTGTCAACTCTACAACTCCCCTTCTGTAGTGTAGAAAGTTGCACAGAAAATATCTCTCCGCTCCAACAACTCTTCACCCACAGTCCTCCATTATGGGCCTGACATACCGATATAATCTCTGCTCCAGCAGCTGTTGCAGATACATTAGGCTATAGTTTTGCTAGCCATTCGAGCTCTTCCCGCTATCCTGAAGCCTTTCAAAAACTGAGAATTAACACTGCACCGCCAGACTTCTCAACAGCAAAAGGGAGATCATGCCTATAACCGTCTTTTTACACTTGCAGAGTATCAAACTGAACTGGCGAATAGCAAAGATAGTGCCCTTGGAGCAGACATAATTTCGTACGCTATGCTCCGGTTATTCATCCTTCTGCGTCAGCGTTCATGCTAGATCTGAATAACAGAATCTGAATCGAATCCTCTTTTCCATCTGTTTGGACTATAGCTTTCGTAATCCCTATTCTCAAACCTGGGAAGGATCCGAAGTTGGGGAACAACCAAAGATCAATTTTGCTGACCTGTCATACTTGCAAATTAATGGAGAAAATGGTTTCAGGCCCCCTTCTCCCTGTTCTGGAGAGTCGCCAGGCTCTTTCAAACTTCCAGTTTGGTTTCCGCAAAAATCGTTCAACTGCGGATCCCTTGTTAAAATTGGACAATGACATCCGGGAAGCCTTCTCAACTGGTGGGATGATTCTTGGTGTCTTTTAAACCTTTAAAAAGCTTATGACACAACGTGGAGAACTGGGGTTCTCATTAAACTCTGCTCTCTTGGTTGCAGAGGACAGCTCCTCTCTTTATTAAATGTCTTCTGTCAAACAGATCCATTCAGGTTTGGTGCTCATCTGTTCTATCACGCCACTTTACTCTAGATGAAGGTGTTCCGCAGAGCAGTGGAGGGGTGACCCACCAGCCGGGTTTATGCACGCGGCAGTGTTCTGAGCGCGAGCAACGTTTCTGGCTGGAGAGAGTGTGAACCCTAGGCCGAACGGGGTCTTCTGTTTTAAGAAGAGGTAACCGATACGCAGCGGAGTAGGGATGGTTTTTAGGTTCTGGGATTCTATCGATTGGCGATCGGGCGTTGGAGAAAGATCTGTGTCAGTCAGGGAACTGATGCAGGAGTTTCTAGGGAGATAGTGTAAGGAAGGTAGACTCCGGACAAGGACTGGTGTTCTCGACATAGAATGGAACAGGCATGACTCAAGGAAAACCCCTCGAGGAGGGAGCAAGATGTCAGCACGTGGAGTCGTGAGAAAGTGGTTTGTTGCTGTTGGCGATGGACGATGAGTGGTCGGCGGGAATGTAGGAGGTTGGGGGCAGATGATACTCGCAGACGGAACCACCAAATCAGGTGACCGAACGTGGAAAGGAGGCGAGGAAGATGGTTCCGTAGTGATAAAGATGCTGGACATAACAACGGAGTGAGGGTGCAATGGTCGAGGTCGATGTAGAGGCATTAGTTGTCGCGCAGAATAAGAAGAAGGAAGATGAACTGATGGTGGACATTTGCAGTTTAAGGGCTAACAAGGAGGATGGGTTTACATAGGCTGGGGTGGAGAGTACTAGCGCAAATGTTGGGCGATAGTCTGGCGAGACCGAATTTCTGAGGGTGACAATTTATGGCACTCTGAGAACTTCTCGGGTAGGCACATAGTGTCGAAACCGAGTGCATAGTATTAATCCATGTTTTTACTTTGGTCGGAGGGAAGGCCAGAGAAAGTAAGTAGAGACTAGGGTTCATCGTTGAGGGGGTTTCCTTAGGAAGGAGGAACGATAAACGTAGAAGATAATCATGTTGTTGTCTCTGCAAATGTAGACGATGAAATGTCCTCCGAGCATCTGAGCGAATCGGTTCATATATGGTACCTTTGACGTGTTTACGGACAACGTCCGGTTTGGAATACAGGACTTCCAATGCGATACGGTGAAGCAAGAACGGGCTGTGGGTTCTAGATGCAGCAGGACAGGAGGAACGTTTTCTCATGGATCGTTTGCTGAGGCCAGTTGTTTGAGAGAGTTCCAAATATCACTGAGTGCCAAATAAAAATTAAAGAGTGGAAGTCATACTTCGGGCCCATGAGGGGGGGTAGAGAAAGCGCTCGGTAGGAGCTGGTGTATTCTGACGACGAAGCGTAGAGACCTTGCTGATGCAGAGGATCTAGAGACGGCTGATGTGATGAATTGAGTGAGTAGTGTTTACTGGAGAGGCAGACAGCTCACTGGTCTAGAAGGGGTAGTCCTAGAAACGGGACCGTTATGTAAGACTATAGGTGGTGGTGGAGTACAACCGAATTTGCATCACAAGAGGCATCAAAGCCCCTATTGGTCGCTGGTCTAGAAATGACCAGGAAGGGGTCGGGTTAAGGGACCCGACAGATGTTGATTTCCGCCTTTCTTGAAAGTTACTTTCTTTTTTTACTTTTTCCAATAATAAATTCTCCTTTTATACATCTGCTCTCGGCATTATACAAACAAAAGATTAAACAATGAATGAAATAAAACAAGATATCATAGAAGATTTACAATATTTGGAGAACTTAATACAGGGCATAATAGTGCCTCCAGAAACCGCACCCCGTAGGAGCGGTTCATGGGTGTGGCCTCGGCAAAGCCTCCCGAAACTCCACGTTAGTCCAAAGATGAAATATGCAGTCATGCACATACGGATAAGACGCGAAGGCCCAAGATTCAATACCAAAGTGCAGGATAGCTTCCTCAGATGCTACAAGGTTCAGGGTCCCTCACATAGGCCGGCCTCGGAAAGGCGAGAACACGGTTTTTGAACTGTACCTCACCCACGGGGGAGAGAGGGAAGATGAGAACACAGACAGGCTGCACAATAACACCAGAAATTAGGAGGAATCGGGGGATGATTCTCAAAAGAGAGACCAGAATACGTAGGGTGTACGTACATATTCATGGAGAGAGGGAACAACTTGGGAATGGACGGGCAAAAGGAACGGGGGTACCAAAGGGGGGGGGGGGGGCGGTGAAAGGGGAGGGGAGAAACCACAAAAACAAATATAAAAAAAAAAAAAAAGAAAGTGGCACTTCGCAGACACAAAAGTGTCTGTGCCCCCTCTCGATGGCAACGAGGCCACCTTCGTGAGGGGGTAATAATATTAATTATGATAATAATAATTAATATAATAATAATATATATAAATATATAATAATAATAATAATAACAATACAATAATAATAATAATATAATAATATAATAATATAAATAAAATAATAATATATAATATATCATACTAATTAAATAGAAGACGCTATAAAGTCTCATTTTTTGCGCAGTGGGTGATTGGTTCAAAATCGATGGTTAGTCGACTGGTAATGGTTTTCCCACAGAAGAGGAAGAATATCAGCTATAAAGAGGAGGACTTTTCCCCATTATTTTTTTTATATATAATAAATATTTTATTGACTAAAAGTAAAATCCTCCCTATAATATCATATAAATAGTTGTAACTTCTTTTAGTAAAACTTAAAAAAATAACTATATTTGAATTTCCTTCTTTAATATTTTCTTTCTCATATATAATATTTTTTTCTGTGAAATAAGTCTAAAGAGCAAATAGCAGATATACTCTCAAAGAGAGAAAGGTATCAAGGGGGAGAATATGTACAATCATATAGAGAAATCAAAAATGAACTAAAAACTGGAGAAAGAGAAAAGTATAAGGTTGATGTATCTATGTATATATTATATTTATAAGAGAATGGCAATACAGAAGAAGGTGAAAGGCTGAAGTATATAATTAAGATGTAAGGTAACGTTCAAGCAAATATATTCATCAATGGATGAAAGAACATTTGGTTGACAATGTAGTTAGCGGGTTAGGTATTGTTTTATTTTACTTTATAATAATCATGGTTTTATTTTCTCAAGAGAAAAGGATCATGAGCACCTTTAGCTTATAAAATAATGTTTAATACATAAGTTAGAAATAATAGAGGTAAGAATAAATAATAAGAAACATTGTATAAATATATGAATAATTGGATTAAAAAAAGTATTTAGAACGATAATGGAAAGTAAAGTTTTATCTGTATGAAGCGTGTCATTGATAGTGAGAATCCTAACTTTGTGATACACATGGGTGTGTGTGTGTTTCAAGGTTTCTCATTGTTGAAGGCGTATTTCAGCAGCAAATCAAGTAGTTCTTAGCGTTCCATTGTGGTTTGAGGACATTTATAGTTCCTAACGTTCCATTGTGGTTTGAAGACATTCATAATTCCTAGCGCTCCATTGTGATTTGAAGACATTTATAGTTCCTAACGTTCCATTGTGGTTTGAAGACATTCATTACATATAAAATACTCTATTGAAATACAATAATAATTAATTAGAATAAGATCATAGAAGGAATCTTAACCAGGAATAAAGTAAGTATATATTAGTAATTAAGTGAATTGTAGATAGTTCATTTATCATAGATTTATTCTACCAAAGTATTAAATTAATTAATTTCCAATTGAGCATCAGTATTTTCGTTCATGTTTATTTTTAATTCTATTTCATTAATTTTTAACTTAATTATTTTACTTTAGACTATTTAATTTGGAAGAATAAAAACCATTTAATATAGAATTTTATTAAGCCTAATTTGTTAGTACTAAATTTAATATACCATTTTGCACAATACTAATTCCTTCCCATCTCTAATTCTAAATTATTCACTTTGATGTTTTCTGCAAGCGTCTTCTTCTTGAATGAATCGCACTTATCCAATCCAAAATTCATTCCAACATCTACTCCTAAATTACTTGCTACACTTACACGTCTTTCTGCTTTCTTTCTATTTGATGTAAAGATTTATTTCATTCATATAAAGGAGGCTACACACATGTGTGAATTCGGCGAACGTTTGAAGACGAGCCGAACTCTACATGTATGGATGGGTCATTTTTGGCGAACGTTCATGGTTTGGCATATACCCGAACGTTTTTCATCGGTTGTCGGCAGGGCGTCGGATCCTGAGCCGTGGAGCCGCAAGGTTTTGATCCTCAGGTTATGATGACGACAATTTTCGAAGTTAAAATAAATATAAATTTAAATATATTACTAATAATTTACTTAAGATTAATATCAATAACCTGTAACAATAGCAATATCATTTACAAGTTTAACCAATTAGGTAATGACATTCATTCAGCAGTAGGGGAATTGGACAATGTCTGTTACCAAATTATATGTTCAATTTGTAAATTTTTGTATAGGTATTTTGAGGGACGAGGCTTTTACGGGCCAAAATAGTTTAAAACTGATGAGTTGAAGAATGGTAAATCTGCAGGTATAGATGAAATTGCTAGTGAAATGATCAAGAACGATGGCGAGATGGTGATTGATTGGATTTGGAAGTTGTGTAACAAAGCGTTTATGGAGGTAGTAGTACAAGAACCCTTATATAAGGGTAAGGGTGATAAGGTATGTAGGAATTATGGGAATTAGTTTATTGAGTGTTGTTTAGTATTATATGCTGCAATTTTGGTTGAAAGAGTGCGATCGCAGGATTGGAAATTATTGGTGAAGAACAAGGAGCGTTTAGAAGTGGTAGAGGATGTGATGATCAATATTTACATTGAAACAAATGATTGAGAAAATGAGAGAAATTGTATTTGGTTTTATGGATTTGTAACAGGCGTATAATAGGATTAATAGGGAAGCTTTATCGTAAGTGTTAGTGATATATGGTGGTGGTGGTGGTAGTAGGCTTCTGAATGGAATCAAAAAGTATTGTCATGACGATCAGTGGAAGCGTGGTGTAGGAGTAAATGGAGTGAAAAATGTTTGGTTTAATATTAATTGCGGAGTGAGGCTGGGATGTGGTGTTATGTCTCCTTGGTTTATTCAATTTGTATATGGATGGTGTTATGAAAGAATAATTAGAGGCGGGGGTGGCAGGGGATGGTGTTAGAATGAATGGAGAATGGAAGAGTGTGGAGGGTGTCCTTTCTATTATATGCGGATGATTGGTTTTGTGTGGCGAATCTGAAAGAGTTTGAGAGGATTGGGTAAGGGTTTGACAGGGTGGTGTAAAAGGAGGGGTTTGAAAGTACGTAGATAGTGTAAGGTTATGGTTGTGAGTGGAGAAGTCCTTGTGTAATAGTTTTGTTAGGATGGTGAAAGCAGCTGGAAAAGTGAGAGTTTAAATTTTTATGATATAATATTTATTGGAAACTCAAATGCAATGCATGTGTAGTAGGAAGTTGTGAGATGGCGGAAGGTGACTGATGCACTAAATCATTGGTGGATGTACAGGGACCGGTCTTGAGTGCACTAGGCGTCTAAAAATGAGGGGTTGGTTGTTAGCTGTGTTAGATGTATAGTAAGTTATACTATGGTCTGGAATAGAGGTGAAGATTCTTAAAGGAGTCATGTGTTATATGAAGATTTTTAGGGGCGTATTAGTGTGAGAAGAATTGATAAATGAGGAATGACGTATTAGAAGTTGTGTGGTGTGAAGAAGGGATAAATGAGAGAATAAATGAAGTACATTGAGAGGTTATGAATGATAGTCGGTTGGTTATGGGTGTATAGTGGTTGAGTGTGTGGAGACGAAGAAAGTGATTGGTGTAAAAGGAATACTGGAGGAGAGGAAATGAGAATTTGAGAGGGCGGAGAAAGGTCATAGTAGGGAGTTGAAGGTGGCGGGGTTTGTTGAGGGGATATGAGGTTGTGGCCCATCCGGGCCAAGGGATGAACCCTACATTTACGAGATGCCGTAGTGAAAGTCCGTCGCGGTCCCGTGAGGTTCTAATGTGGATTTTCTGACTGCGAGTTCTCACTAAAAGGTATAAAGATGGCGGAAAGGCTGGGCTTTCTTTTGGACTTGCGTCATATCTCTCTACTACTTTCGTTTCCGGTGCTGTTAAGCACCTTACCCCCAGTCTTGGGGAAAGGTGGGTGATGATGAATGTTTGTAAATTTTATACCTATTTATCTAATTTATTTGTCAAATAAATTGAAATGAATCCAAAAAATCAAATTTTTTTATTTTTTCTTCCCAGAAATTTATAAAAAATTGACCAATAAAATTTCAAAAAAATCCCACTGGACTGGTTTTTTATGGTCCAACCCCGGGTTTTTTCTAACCCAGATTTTATGTATTTTCATTCTGACTATTCTTCCAGATCTATTTCTTTATAATCATTTTTGTCAATATAATTAATTTTCCGTTTGCAATGTAATTTCTTTATGCATTTTTATTTTCGTTGATTTCCTTATTTATTTTAGCAGTTCCATGCTTCTTAAGAATGGTGTCCTCTTAAATGTCTTTCGATTGCATTCAATAGCTGCATCTGCAGAAACTTTTAATAATTTCAAAATTGCTGTGGAGTTAGCATATGAATAGGTTTAAGTGACTTTTATTATTACATCCATAGCTGCACTCAGAACATTTAAATAATTTCAAATTGCTGTGATTTAACAGATGAATTTTTAAGCTACCTTTGCGATTACATTCATAGCTACACTGAGAACATTTAAATAATTTTGAATTGCTGTGAGTTTGCAGATGATCTTTTAAGTGACTTTTATAATTACTTCCATAGCTGCATTCAGAACATTTAAATAATTTCAAATTGCTATGAGTTAACACATGGCGTTTTAAGGTACCTTTGCGATTACATTCATAGCTACACTCAGAACATTTAAGTAATTTCGAATTGCTATGAGTTTGCAGATGATTTTTTAAGCTAACTTTCTGATTACATTCATAGCTGCACAGAAATTTAAATAATTTGAATTGCTGTGAGACAAAACATGGATTTTAGCTTCTTTCCCGATTACATTCATAGCTGCACTCAGAACATTTAAATAATTTCAAATTGCTGTGAGTTAGCAGATGAAATTTTAAGTACCTTTTATTATTACAATTCATAGCTCACTCAAACATTTAAAATAATTTCAAATCGTTATGAGTTAAGAGATGAGTTTTTAAGTGAACTTTCTGATTCTTCATACTACACTCAGAACATTTAAATAATTTCGAATTGGTGTGAGTTTGCAGATGAATTTTTAAGCTATTTTTGAAATTACATTCATAACCGCACTCAGAACATTTAAATAATTTCGAATTGCTGTGAGTTAACAGATGACGTTTTAAGCTACCTTTTTGACTACATTCATAGTTACACTTAGAAATTTAAACAATTTCAATTGCTGGTGAGTTAGCAGATGATTTTTAATGTACCTTTGGTGATTACATTAATAGCTTTACACTCAGAAATTTAAATAATTTCGAATTGCTGTGATTTAGCATATGAACTTTTAAGTTACCTTTGTGATTGCATTCATAGCTACACTCGGAACATTTAAATAATTTCGAATTTATGTGAGTTAGCAGATGAATTTTTAGCTATTTCTCATCCGGGTCCAAACCTCAGAACATTTAAATAATTTCGAATTGCTGTGAGTTTGCAGATGAATTTTGAAGTTACCTTTGTGATTGCATTCATAACTACACTCAGAGCATCTAAATAATTTCGAATTGCTGTGAGTTTGCAGATGAACTTTTAAGTGACCTTTCTGATCACATTCATAACTGCAATGAGCACACTTAAACTTTCTTTTCTTATGCGTCTTTAAATGGCTGGTCCTCTCATTTTCGTTTTTAAAAGTAAAATTACAATATCTGCAACTAAGGAAATCCTGACAATTCTTTTTAATGGCTTGATCAAAGTTACTGACGTTAGGTTCTACTTCAGACTTTTTTCCACTTTGGAACCTGTTCTCTTGATAGCGACACCAAGGGGTTGTACGAAAACAATGAAAAATATAACAGAAATTTGGAACGCAGAAGAAATTTGAAAAACTTTAAGGAAATTTCTCAAATATGATAATTGATTTATAAAACATCTTTTGACTTTATAAGAAAAAAATTAACCAATAATATTTGAAAAACTAAATTTTAAAGAAAATATTATATGCGGGTGATTTGGTTTTGTGTGGCGAATCTGAAGAGAGTTTGAAGGAAAGGGGGGGGGGGGGGGGGGGGTTGGGGGGGGGGGGGGGGGGGGGGGGGGGGGGGGGGGGGGGGTTGTGGGGGGAGGGGGGGTATTCAGGGTAGGGGGGGGGGGGTGGGTATGGGGGGGGGGGGGTGGTAGAAAGATTTGAATTGATTGTAAAAGGAGAGGTTTGAACGTAAAACTTGGAAAAAAGTAAGGTTTGGTGTGAAAGTGAGGATAGTCCTCATGTGAAGTTGTTAGATGGTGAACAGCTGGAACAAAGTGTCCGAGTTTAAATATTTAGGGTATATGTTGGATGAGAACTTGAGAAGGGAACGGATGATGCAGAGTGTAGTAGGAAAGTTGTGATTGGAAGGAAGGTGGCTGGTGCAATTAAATCATGGTGAATGTAAAAAGGGATAGTCTGGAGTGCCGCTAGGGTCTTACATGAGGTATGTTGTTTACTGTGTTATTGTAAGTAGTGAGACTATTGGTCTGGATAAGAAGTAAAGATCTAAAGTTCAACGTGTTTAGATGGACAATCTTAGGCATGTGTTAGGGTGTGAGGAGAATTGATAAAGTGAGGAATGAACGTATTAGGATGAGTTGTGTAGTGTGGAGAAAGGAGGTAAGGAGAATCCTCATAAAAGTACTTGGAGATGGTTTGGTCATATGAAAGGATGAATGATAGTCGTTGGTTAAGCGAAGTATACGTGGCGAGTGTGTTGGGACCGACCGGGCTGGGAGACGAAGAGAAAGTGGATGATTGAGTGGTGAACGAATGTCTGAAGGAGAGATATGTGAGTTTGGCAGAGGCGAAAAAAGGTGCATAATAGGAAGTGAATGGCGAGGTTGTATGGGGGCATGGTTGTGGCCCACCTGGGGACAAGGGTGAACCTTACATGAGACTTACCAGATGTGAGGGCCGTCGGGTCTCTTGAGCTTCTAGGGTGGATTTTTCCTGTTGTGACGAGTTCTCACTAATTAATGTACATATGGGGCGGTAAGGCTGGGCTTTCCTTTGACTTTTGGTCATACCTCTTCTAACTGCTTTTTCTTTCCCGATGCTGAACACGCACGCTTACCCCAGTCTTGGGGCAAAGAGGAAGACAAGAAAGAAAGAAAGAAAGCAAGAAAGAAAGAAAGAAAGAAAGAAAGTATATTATATATAATATTATATAGTTATATATATATATATATCTATATTATTAAATATTATTAGTATATATATATTTAATGTATATATATATATATGATATTATAGATATATATAGATTTTATTTATTTATTTTTTTGCACAAGCATATCACACTGTCACTGATAGTGGTACGTACAGCCTCTCTCATTCACACTCCCCTCATCTCGCCCCCACCCACCTCCTCCCCCCCATATCCTTCGCCAACACCCTACCCTCTTCCTCCCCCTCCATCCTCCTCTTCCCAACATCTCCTTTATTCGCATATCCACCTCCTTTCTGTCTTGTCTCCTTCCTCTCTTCATATCCCTCCGCCTCCCAAACCTTCTGTAACCACTCTCTGTTCCTCATTTCTTTTCATGAGATGCATAACCTCTACAACATTCTCTTCTCGCGCTCTTCACACCAGACATTCTCTCCAATGCACATCTCTCCTCCCCACCCTTTCCAATCTCTACTTCTACTACCCAAAACCGCTCTCATACCCCTTCATCCCTAAAAACTTCAACTTTCTTCTGGACCTGGCAATTATAACCCCACGTTTCCACCCATACAACACCGCTGGTACAGCAGATTTTTTCAAACTACTTAATTTCACTTTTCTGTGATAATCTCTTTCGCATAATTCTCTCAGACCACTCAAAGCTCTCATTCCTTCTCCTACTCTATGCTCTATCTCGCTCTTCATCCCTCCCCTTAACCCAAATCGCATCCCTAATATGCTAAAATCTTTAGCTTCTTCAATACTACATACCCCTATCTCTAACTCTAACCTCCCTCCTCTCTTTCTCTCTCAAACACTAATAACTATTACTCTTACCTGATTTAATTTTAACCCGCTTTTGTCGCAATTCTCTCAAACTCCCCCCAAATCTGCAGCCTTCACGTTTCTTCGCCAACTGGGCAGTATCGGTCGCAAACAGTATCATGTTCACTTCGCTTTTATCATTCCCATTCATCAATTCCACCCTCACCTTCCCTCACCATTCTCTGCAAACCACTCTCATAAACATTAAATAGCCACGGCGTACATATCACACCCTGCGCTCAATCTTCACCACCCAAACATCTCACCTCGCCCTCCTAAACTCTCACCCACATTCTACTATTCTATAAAAGCCCTAATTACCCTAATTTACCCCGCAGCTCCTGTTCTTCAACACCCTCCACAATCACCCTCTTCACTCTATCATATGATTTCTCTAAATCTAAAAAACACCCATACCTTTCCCTTTTTTCCTCTCATAACTTTTCTCCAACAAGCATCTTTAATGTAAAGCCTTGGTCCACACCCCTCTTCCTCCTAAACTCTCCTTGTTCTTTCCCCCATTCTCCCCTCCGTTACACCTCTCACTCTCTCAGTCAGTATTCTCCCATACACTTTCCGTACCACACTTAAAAGACATAAAATTATAATTCACATTCCTCCTAAATTTTCCCTTATACAGGGGACCAAACAACCATCCTCCAATCCTGTGGAACCCACTTCTCCAACATATATTATATAACCTTACAACCATTCTCCACCCTATAGCCTCCTTCTGCAGAACATTTCCGATTCTCAACCATCGCAGACCTGCAGATTCGGAGATGTATATATTTTCCTTTAACTTCACGGCCCTATAATTCTCATTTGGGTATCTCCCCCCCCTCAACTCCCAATTCCCTCCCTCCTCTCCTCTTGGCAAATCTTCCTCCTCTCCTCCCACTTATTCAATAATCCCTAAATACTCCCCACCTCTCCTCACCCTTATCTCTCGCTCCTAGTCCCTCCCATCTCCTCTTAAATCCTCCTCCCAACCCCTCCTTCTTCTTCCTTTTTTATTTTCTTTCTTTCAAAAATTTTACTCACCGATTCAGTAATTTTCCGACCTTTCTACACCATGTCATCTTTTGCCTCTTCTCTTCGCCCCTTCCAACGCCCTCTTTGCTTCACTCTAGCCCTTCTATAATTCTCCAGCTTTCCTCTTCCTACTTCCCACCCATTTACATAGGCTCTCCTTTTTTCTTTTTCACCACCTCCTTCACTCCTCACTCCACTCATTCAGCTCCCCTTTCTTCTGCTTGACCCACCTTTTTACTCACATACCTATCTGGCCGTCTTCAATACTGCCTATTTTAAATCTCATCACTCCCTCTCACATCCCATATTCCAGTCCTCTCACTTCTCTCCACCTATCCTCATACCTCTCCTAAACTCCGTCTTACACACTGGTCCTTCCAATTTTTCCACTTATGATTTCTACTCTCTTTTCTCCCTTTCCTAACATCACCTCTCCCCCCACCTTACCTAGCCAACACCCAAAATATGAGTCCGATATCCCCTCTCCCCGCCCTCTAAATAACATTTACATCTAGTAATCTACATATTTCCCATTTACACACACATTATCCAGTACCGCCCTCCCCCCCGCTCTTATCTCACTCTTCCATGTATACTTATGATTCTCACTTTTTTTTGAACCAAGTATTCCCCACTACATTCTTCTTTCAACACAAAACTCTAACAGACTTTCTCCATTGACATTCCTCTCCCCTACCCCAATGGTCCTATTATTCTTCCCAGCCCCTCCCTTCCCACTCCTGCATTCAAAATTCCTAATAAACAAATTTTATCATTTACCAAGATTTTCCGCAACCTTCACTCAAACTCACTCCAAAATATTTCTCTCTCCTCCCTCCTCGCCCATTCCTGGTGCACTATGACATATAAACCCTTTCCCCCGAATTCACTTTACCCACATACCTCGAACTCACCTGGTTGCACACACTTACCTTATCCCACACCTCTTCCTCATAACTATTCCTACCCCTTCTCTCGCCCTCACTCTCTCATTCACCCCCTGATATCACCCCTTTGTATTTTCCAAAGTCCAACTCCCTCTTTCCCTTCAACTTATTTTCAGTTACCCCTAGCACATTCAACCTTTTTTCTTCGAACATTACCCCCACTTCTTCCCTTTTCAGATCCTCATTTACCCCTCTCACATTCATACATCCCACCCTAATTACTTCTCTCCTCCCATCTTTTCCTTCTTCTATAATGTTAAACTACTCAGGTCTGTACGCTTTATGTGGGACTCCCACTTAGGCCCTTCCAACACCTAAAGCCAGCACCCCGCTCCGCAAAAAATATCCCGCCCAAATACAAATAACAATTAAAGGATTAAATGATAATATAATAATATACTATACAATTAAATATAAAAATAGTAAAATATAAAATATAAATATAAAAGGGTTAAACCCTCACTCCTCAATTTACACTATTAATACACCCCGTTAAACTTTATTGTATTTAGCTAAACTTTGTTTAGAGTTATTTACAAACACACAGACAACAAGTATGAAATATATTTAGGTTACACAATTATTTTAGGTTAACTAATCAATGTTTGAACCGTTTGAGGTAATTTGGAAGTCCTTTCAATTTGTCAGTATGATAAATTCTTATTGTAGATAGGATAAATTTACAAATGTTACAATCTTCTTAAATATACATCTTGGAGACCAATTTACAATCATAGAAATATGGATGAGACTTGTAAAATTGATACGAGTGAGAGTCTTAAATATTTGATATACGTGAGCTTTACAACGGAGAGAGAGAGAGAGATTTTTCATGAATAAAAATACATGGAGTTTCTGGAGATTTCTACATGCAAACACGAGAAATAAATATATTTACATATAAATATTCTTCTCAGATCATAAATAGTTTATAGATATTTTCATCACGACAAGTAAAATATGCTTGGAAATATCACATTTGTGTACACTTTATTCTGCGTTACACTAATTTAAAAGGTCGATAATACTCACTCTTCTGTGAGGAATACGCTATGGAAATTGAGACAAATACTTTTCATCATTTGCTAGATTAACTATAATACACGGTTCAGCAATTAAATGGATTCACAACAATGTCACCGAGATACGTAATTATTAAAGAAATAAATATGTTACATTAACATATAAGAAATAAGCACTTGTGATTTAAATATTAATCACACGAAATGACTCAGCACTCAAAGCTCACGTAACCTAATTTCCCAACGGGAGCTTGTACAAAAGACAACCTTCTTCTCTCAGCTCAGAAGGGTGTAAATATATATATATATATATATCATCTATATTAATAAATAAGTACAGATAATATATATATATTGTATATTATATATATATATAGTATATATTTATTAATTATATATATATATATATATATATACTTATTATATATATATATTATTACTAATTATAATTATATATATTGATAAATCGGTGATGAAAGTACTCCATTCGACATTTCTTCTTTATTTGAACATATTGGAAATTAGGCGATAGGTTTAAAATATCAAAAATATAACAAACATATACCATATATAAGTACAGATACTAATGCTAAAATAAACATCTAATTAATACATAATTATCCATAAAATGCATAGAAATTGGTTTATGTCTGTTAAAAAAATGTATTCATAAATTCTTTGGAAATAGATAAAAATATTGATTTTGGACTTTTTATTTATTTTTGTCCTTATTAGCTTTTGCTATAAAAACCTCATTAATGTTACTTTTTTAAATTCAAACCACATTCACACCAACTATAAAAATACCTATAAAAATAACTATTACCTTCTAATTACTGATGTTTTTTGGATTTCAGAATGGCTGAGATTAGGGTGGGTGGATTAGATATTACTCAAATTGTAGGACTGCTGCTTTATCAATAAAGTTGCTTGAAGATTGCTCTAATGTTGTTCTCAGGTTTCTTCTATAGCTTCCTTATTAATATACTAGATGATTCAAGATTGTGATTGTTAGGATTTCACCTCAATATTTTCTTCCTTGTAAAACCCTGACTTTGGCTTCATCAATAGTTTTTGCTTTTAGGATTGCTTGAAGTATTAGTCAATTGCTTATAATTCCACCTTACAATTGTTTTTCTTTTTCTTCTTTGGTGAAATTAATAAGCTCTTGATGAATAGATGTACTAAGTGTTTCTTCACTTCTAATGGCTTATTGAAGTTCAAATTCTTTACGTTGCTTTTATTTTCTCAATTAACTTTGACAAAGTCAGTTTTGTTGCTTCAGTAGCTTGTTTTGAGTTTCTGCAATATAGCTTGTATTTGCTTGCAGTATCTATCTCCTAATCTATTATTTTTTTCTAATATTGGCTTTCTTTAGCTTTTTCTCTATTTGCAAGCCCTTTTATGTTGCCCCACCTTCTATTCTGATTTCCTCAGCACTTTTCTCTGATGTTGCAATCAATTTTTGGCTTTTTCTAATATCTAATATTTTTGGTTATTTTTTGTAACCATAGTTGATGTTCGCATAGTATTAATAGTAATGAATTTTCTTTTATTTTTCCCTTTTTATTTGCTAATTAAATGTTAAACATTTGTTTTTTTTCTCGCATCTTTATGGAAAATATAACATATATTAATATATATATATATAATAAATATTATATAATTATATATATATATATATATATATATATATATATATTATATATATATACTATTATATATACTATATACTATATATATATAATATAATATATATATTATAGATATATATATTATAATATATATATTATATATATATTATATAACCAAAAAAACTACTTTTAACAGTGCTTTATCCTATGCAGGGGTTACCGGGGGGACACAGGAATCGAAACTTTAGAGGCGCGCTATCCAAACAGCGCCACCAAACGTGTTCGCAGTCAGTTTTATTCTTGCCCCCTGGTAGATAAAACCCAAACTGCTACGCGAAGGATTGAACGAAATATCGAGTATTGGATATATCGATATTATATATATATATATATATTATTATATACATATATATTTTATATATATATTATATATATATATATATATATATATATAATATATATATGATATATATATTTAAATATATATATATATAATATATAATATATATAATAATATATATATATATATATTAAAATTATATTATATTTATATATATATATATATATATATATATTTATATATATATGTATATATTATATATATAATATATATATAATATATATATAATATATAACCTATTGAACGCCTCGTGGCGCAGGAGGTTGAGTCACCGAGTCTCATACGAGAGGACGCTGGTTTAAATCCTCCGCGTAGCAGTTGGGTTTTATCTACCTGGGGGCAAGAATTAAAACTTGACTGCGAACACGTTGGTGGTGCTGCGTTGGGATAGCCGGACTTAAAGTTCGATTTCCTGTGGTCCCCCCTGTTACCCCTGCATAGGGGATAAGCACGTTAAAAGGTAGTTTTTTTTAGTTTTTTTATTACCGGTATATAAATTATAATTAATAGCACTTCAAATCCATTATGTTATAATTTTTTGGAGCATCTTGTGTACGTGTGCATATGCTGCCACCTTTTTGCGGGAAATGTTGCGGCACAAAATTAAGAAAATTTATTTTTTTCTTGATCTCAGCAAAAGTTTATTTTTTATTATCACAAATATTTTTTAGTATTTATCGTGGTAAAAAAATTGGAAGGAAACTATACGTAATATTTTTGTACAAAAAATATTCAATTACGTTATTTTCAAAAATGCATAGATTTTCCCAGATAATTTAAAAAAAAAAAAAAAAAAAAAAAAATTAGAAATTTGTTTATTCACCAATCGCAATGTTTCTTACTTGCGATGCAGGAAATGTAACGTGGCTTTCTTTCGAAAACAGCCGTTTGAAAATTTTGTATAGCAAATCCACAAATTTGTCTGAAAATTTCCTGATCTATCTGATCTAGGTCATTTTCGCTTTAGTAACTTGTGCTTGCGCTCGGTAAGATATATATACTTACACAGTTTTAGCACGAAATTTTGTGCAAAACGACGCAATTCTTAGAAAGTTTACTTTTGTTTTACACAATTGGAATAGCTTGTGTGATGGAGCCATTCGTTTGAATAACAGAATAAACATAGCAAATGATTTACATACAAATAAATGATCTACTATTGTGATGGAGTTTAATCGATTTTGAAGAAATTATAGATTTTAAATGCTGATTTTCTTGAATGAAACATTATCAGGTTCAAACGGGCCTACCATGCCGCATATTGTTTTTTTTTACATTTTTGGGTAACGCACGTCTCTGAATTCGGCATTCCATGCTTTTGATCCTAAGTCTGACAAAAACGTGAACGCCAACTCGAGCATTCTTACGTTTTGTAAGCACAAATGCAAAACGAATGCTGAATTGTAACTGCGTTTTTCGTTTTTGGCATTTGTGCTTACGAATTTAAGAAATGCTCGAGTTGCGTTCAATTTTTGTCAAACTATGCGCATAATCGTAAAAACGAATTTAGGACGTACTTACGCAAAAAGTAACAAATAATATGGCGGCGTGGTAGGCACGTTCGAATTGATGAATATTTCATTAAATAAAATAAACATTAAATTTATGATTTCTTCCAAATTAAAATTCAAATATAGTTGATCAATTTTTATATATATAACCATTTGTTATGTTTTTTATTAGTTTATTCCATATCGATGATAGAGATGTACCGATAGTATCGGTATCAATATCGGCAGTATCGGCCATTTTTTGGGGTATCGGTATTGGTTAATATGGCCGATACACTTGGCCAATACTTCTTACTTTTTGGGTGAAGAATTAGAGAAATTTTAGATTAATAATAATCTATTTGATATATAAAAGGTTCTTAATATGGAATTCCTTAAGCTAGCTGACACCCCACAAGAATGGCATCTCGGTGAATCTATTCTAGAATGTTTCATTTAAATAGAATAACCGAGGAGCTTGCTCACGTGACAAAAAAAGATTCACAGAAGTGGAAGCCCACTAATCAGCAACCCCTGGCAACAGCACTGATATGACGATGGTGACTTTTCAGCAAATAACTTTCTTAAGATGAAGAGGATTTGGATATGTAGACTCTGGCCAGCGCCCTGGTAGAAAGTGCATGGACATCTCATGCACGCCGGAAGGGTCGTGTCCGCCAACCTCATCGAAGAAACTGCAGAGACAGGTCATCAAGGTAGCGGGAGATAATTCAATTTGCCAATCTGTGAAAGGAGGAATGAGGTTTCTACGAAAACATGGAGATTGCCTACAGAAGAGAATCCTTTCATGGTGTGGCATGAAAATGGGCCAAGGTTTAATTATTATCAGTTACTTGCAAGCAATTTTATCTCGC
>JABUQX010081867.1:0-2500 GCA_015478945.1 Trachelipus rathkii
TCTAATAAATATATATATAATAGATATATATAAATATATATATTTAATATCAGAGGTGGACATCCTTTATATTCTTGTATGTCTAACTATCACGGTATATATATATATCATATAGCACGAATAATTATCAATATATATATAAATAACGATTTTCATTTATAACATTAAAATGTTTTACTGAATAAAATATTATTACTATATTTTATATTTGTAAGAGTTTTTAGCGACAATAAAAGAAATATAAAATAATTTATACATAATCCCTCTAAATAATATATCACCTCTATGATTAGTTCTCTTGTCACTAACTTAAACGTTAAGATAATAATTCCATCATATTAAATAAACCGCCTAATTTTTACTAAATCACATTCCAAAAATATGTGAATCATGTTATCCCGTGCTTACCCACAAATCGATATAATAGCCGATAGAGATTTGTATAGATTAGTGAATTTATAATGATATAAAAATTGTAGTTTAAGTATATAGCCTTTGGTACCCAACAAACTTGTTACATTTCTATCTTTGTTGTATATATAATAAAATAATGAGGATAGAATGTATTATTTAAACTATTATATATATATATATTTTATATATATTACTATATCCTGTATAAAGATAAACAAAATAACCTAAATTTCAAATTATAAAAAAAATAAATCGTTTTATTTATATAAAAGTTTCTTCGTTCTGATCTCTTAACAACAAAATAATTGACAACTTCCTCCGCTTTTATTAGCGTACTATGATAAAGCCTCATTTATAAAATACATAAATTCTGTTAAGTTTTAACTTCTTGTATGAAAAGTGATAAATTAAAGTATGTTGACCTTTTTCAGAGAAGAGAAATTTCCTTTAGGAGTTCACGTTCGAGGCGAGTAGACTATAAAACCATTAATAATCCTAATGTGATTAGTATACAAGAATTTCATAAAATTTAAATTATACAAAAAGAATAGTAAATATTTTTCATACATATCGATTGGATAAATAACTTTACAAAGTATATATTAGCATACTATGGATCTTATTGGCCTCACAAACTTGCTCTCTTAACTAGTATTTGAAATAAAAATCATATCATAGATCATAGGCCAGAGAAGAAGAGAATTTTTTGAATTTTACGAGAATGCAAGAAATTCAAATGAGAATTCTCAAGATTCGAGTAATGCGATGTATACAGCAGCACAGAGCAGAATTCATGAGTACAAAAAAGATATGTCGCAAAAAGACTTCTGCAAAGAAATGTTTCATCCGAGAGGTTTGCTGACAAAATTTTCAAAACCAATAACTTAAGTATTTATTTTCAAAATATGATATATAGTATATGCTAGTTATCTATATGTCTAACTTAATATTTAATATTTGCGACTTATGACTATAATTAGTACCTAATATATTGTGATATAGAGTGGTAAAAGAGTAATATAAATTATGAAGTCAATAAATAATAAAAAATTTATATAAACATATTTCTTTCATTCACATATTTCAAAAGAAATAATGAATATTTATTTTTATTAAAATATATTAAATAATATCTTAGATTAACTAACTAATCCAATAAAGCTTCCAATATAAAGCTTCCAACAAAGCTTTAAAAATTTCTCTAGATGCTAACAATCCATCGTAACTTTCAACAAACCTTGTTTCGTTCATTCGTATTAGAGGTTGGAGTAATGAAAGCCATTGAACTATGATTAATGGATAAGAAATTATTTTCATTTTTTCTATTAAAATAGTAGTCAGTCTGGGCAATATTAAATAGTACCTTGTTACATTCGCTGTGCCATGCGTGTGTGTAGTTTCAAATGTGTTGTACTTCACATGGATGTAAACAGCAATGATCATATTTCGCCACTGGATATTTCCCACACATTAAACTCTTATTTATTCTTCATTGCTTATGAACCATCATATCATTATTCAATCAGAAAGTCACTTTATTTCATCGTTCGCATTACCTCCGATAGAGAGATTCTCCTTTAATACTTTGAACAATCCCTTAACCAAAGAAATCTTTACGGACCGCAAGTATGTTTCCTCATTTCAATTAATATTTATACTCTTAATTTTTATTAGGTCCTGCTGCTTCGTTACTGAAATAAGAGTCTATTGTTTTCCTCATGATCCCGAAAAGAGAAGAGGTAACTATAAAAAGTAAAAAAAAAGATAACGCCATATATATATATATATATATATATATATATATATATATATATATATATATATATAATATATATTATATATATATATATATATACTATATATAATATATATATATATAATATTTAATAATATATAATGAATATATAATTATATATAATTATATTATTATATATATTAATAGTATATATTATATATAAATATAATATTAATATATAAGCCCAGTCACCTCCCCATTATAAAATTTATTTAATCATAAAAAAGATATACTAAAAACACCCTCTCTGGACCAGATACCTACGAGAGAGCGAAAATGACCTATCCAATT